>CM065458.1:18772998-18921328 GCA_032872475.1 Leptopilina myrica (nomen nudum) | reverse complement strand
AGTAGAATTCTACTAATTTAAATTTAGAGAGTTTAATTACTAATATTCTACTAATTAAAAAGGTGAAAAGTCGTTCATAAACAATACTGAAAGTTATTAAAATTTTACTATTTCTTAGTAAAATTCTACTAATTGAAATTTAGAGAGCAATAAATATTAAAATTTTTAACAGAAAAACATTAGAGTAATTACTAAAAAATAGTAAATAAAAAGAAACTCTAAAACTGAATCAGTGGGAAATATTGAGAATTTAGAGTCCTGATAATGATACAATAATAGAAATAATAGCAGTATTTATAGATATAATGTTTATTTTGATAAATTAATTACTTTACTTTGAGATCAGGATTGGAATCAACGGTTCCATCGGAGTCGAAATTAGAGGGTGGATAATCGTAGGTACCAGAAATCATAGGTTTTGTTGTGAATGTAATATCGGGACCCACTGGCGATGGCCTCATGTCTGCAGCTGAAGGATTTGAAAATCCCCCTGAGCTTGGTCGATTTTGTTGTCGGTTTGCATTCTCGTGAGCTAATACGTGTTCAAAAGCCGCTGGGGGATGAAATCTATCCTGAACATTCTTCTTCAAGTGCAGTGATTTTATTTTCGCTATCATCTCCTCATCTAAAGTTGAATAGCTGAAAACAATTTTTATTTTATGAAACAAAAAGTGAAATGCTACACTGAAAAAAAAATCTATTTGATTCAAATAACCGATTATTTGACTATTATCAAATACATATTTACTTGAATCAAATAAACTGTATTTGAATCAAATATTTCAGTGGTTGAAGCAAATACTATTTAATTGAATCAAATAAAAATTATTTGATTCAAGTAAATATTTATTTGATAATAGTCAAATAAATTTTTTTTCAATGTAAAAATAATTCTAATATAGGTATAATTTTTGAATTAATTTTGTATTATAATATTAAAAACTATTTTCAATTAAAAAAAACTATTATATTTTTTTACAACTATTATTTGTCGAAACTATTGTAAATTTAAATTTTTACATGGATAAAAAGAATAAAGTAACTTTCACTATTTTTAAAGTTCAAACTTACACCGAAAAAAATATTCTTGTTTTAAGCGGATTCCTCTTTTTTCAATTATTTATTTAAAAAAGTTTTAATTTGTATAAAACGATAAAAAAATAATAATTCTAATTCGGTCAAAAAAAAAAACAAAAAGTTATACGCTAAAAATAAATGTTTTTATTTTTTTTTAGTCATTTGGCTACCTATCGTTTTATAAAAATAAAAAAATTTAAAATAAATAGGTCCTATTGTTTGCCCACAATCAGACAAGGATTAAAAATTGTTATCCAATTTGATGAATTTTTATCCGAGTTATAGGCAATTGAAAAAACAAATTTACGTAAAAAACCTGATATTTCAAAAAACTGTATCTCTTTAGTCGCTTTATGAAAAAATTTTTTTTTTAAAATCATGGTAGCTCATTTCAATGAGCACTAAAAGAAAAAAAAATATTTGAAAAAAGTTTGAGATGCAGAAGCAAAATAATTTCCGATTTGGTGTGGAATGCCTCATAAATAATTGAAGATTCTATTAATTGAATCTAAAGTGAACAGAGTCCAGAATGAATTGAAGTTACTGTTAATAATTAAAGCTCGAATTAATTAAAGCTAAAACAAATACAAATTGATATAAACTGAAACTACTACAAAACTAAAAATTTTCTCCAAGAAAAAAATTCCAATGGGCGACTCTAAACAATGAGTTCTACGTAAAAATAATATATAGAACGGAAAAAATACTAGAACTCCGCCAAAAGCGAATATATATGGAAATTTTTTATTCCTTGAAAGAAAGAGAGAAAAAAATTTGTTCGTCTGTCTTCTCTTACCCTTTAGTGGTTGGATAATCAATAGCTTCTCCAGGTTTGAGAATAGGATTCCTGGCATTGACGAACATTGGAGAGGCAGTAATTACGATATCCTGCACACTTCTACCTTCACTTTCTTGGCCCTTCGATCTATAAAAAGCGATCATTATTTTATAAAAATATATAATTTTATATACATAGTTCTTTGAGAGACAGAGAGAGAAAAAAACAAATCCTCGCTATTTTATTTTTCTCACTTTTTTTTTAAAAGTGCATATAAAATATTTTTCTCGGAAGTCTAAATCCTTAAAAATAAGAATAACATTACCGACTTATAATAATAGTCATTAACGAGTCTATTCTTGTTCAAAAAAAAGAAGAAGAAGAAAAAGAAGCAGAAGAAGATAAATTAACAATGGGGAGAATTTTTGTGGATGACACATTATGACGTCACTGTCTAGCCAAATAAAAAAATTAGCAAATTTTAAATAACAGAAAAAGTTGAATTAAAATTAAAAATTTGAATTCGAAACTAAAAATTGAAAATTAGGATTATAAATAATAATTACCAGTTAAATAATAACAGAAACTAAAGAAAGACAAGTAAAAAAAGAAAATTAGCAAATTTTAAATTACAGAAAAAGTAGAATTGAAATTTAAAATTTGAATAAAAAACTAAAAATTGAAAATTAGAACTATAAATAATAATTACCAGTTAAATAATAACAGAAATTAAAGAAAGACAAGTAAAAAATATTACCAAATTTGAAATTACAGAAAAAGTAGAATTGAAACTATAAAATTTGAATTAAAAACTAAAAATTGAAAATTAGGACTATAAATAATAATTACCAGCTACATAATAACCAAAACTAAAGAAAGACAAGTAAAAAAAAATATTACAAAATTTGAAATTACAGAAAAAGTAGAATTGAAATTTAAAATTTGAATTCAAAACTAAAGATTGAAAATTAGGACTATAAATAATAATTACCAGTTAAATAATAACAGAAATTAAAGAAAGACAAGTAAAAAATATTACCAAATTTGAAATTATAGAAAAAGTAGAATTGAAACTATAAAATTTGAATTTGAAATTAAAGATTGAAAATTAGGACTATAAATAATAATTACCAGCTAAATAATAACAGAAAATAATAAATTTTCGGTGTGAATGACGAGTAAATTCTATTTTTAGATATAAATATAATTGTGTTGAGTTGATTTGATGGAAGACGATGGTGATGATGAACCGTTGTTGTCTATGTATTGTTTATTAATTTTTTTTTTTAATGATCACTAATTCTCGCGCCCTTTGATTACCTGGATATTCCGACGACGTGTTCTCCTTGAAGTTCCTCGTTTTGCTTGCCATTCTTCGTTACTTTTGAATACGAAATCACTTGCGGAATCGTAATTGACAATGATAAAAAGAGAAGAGTAAAGAATCTTTTCTTCATCTTCTCTGAACAATACTTGTATAAGTGAGCAGTAAACCAAGTTTTGAAACCTCCTATATATAGACTCTGTAACTGTAACTTAACAGTGACGACGACTGTAATTCTATTGACCACAATAACTTGTAATTAATCTTTAGAAATTATTTTTTGTTTCTCAAAAATTTTTCCTAATTTTTTCAATCACTTGTGATGAATATTAATTATATGTTTTTTAAACATTTAGTGAGAGTTTGTCTCGTTTCTTCATCTCTTCTTTTTTTTCTTTTGTTATTTTTCTTTTTAAGAAAATTATTCAACAGCTATAAAGAAGTAGTTAATTATAAACTATTGTTATTATTATTAATATTATTTGCAATAAATTTACAATTTTTCTAAGAATATCAAATTGAGACAAAAAAACAAATGAAAACGTTGCATCCCAATGTTTTTGCTTCGACTTTTGCGTCAATTTGACATCCTTAGAAATATTGTATTATAACAATAATGTATTATTATTAATATTAATATACACTTTAAATGTCAATTAGTAAAAATGTTTAAAAATTAGAATTAGTTTTTGAATTAGGATTACTTTCTGCTTTTGAATTAGTAAATTTTGCTAATTAATAAGAATAAATTACTATTCTTTAAATTTACTAATTTAAAACCAAACAGTAACTATAATTCAAATTAGGAGAGAAGAAAAAATTAATACAATAATATTTTTATTTCATTTCTTTTTTTATTGTTTTTGTTTATTATTAATATTTTTTAATACATATTTAATAATATTACAAAAATTGTAGTATTAATTATATATAGTAATTATAATCTCGATTATAATGAAAAATAAAAATATTATTCAACAATACAATTTTTAAAAATATTTACTATAAGTGATTGTAACAAAAAATATAATAATAATTTAATGGAAAAATAAAATAGAAATGTAATTGTGATACAAATTATTGCAATTAATTATCAACTAATAAGAACTGAAGGGTAGAGCTTGAAAAATGAAAAATTTAAGTTATACTTTTGGGTTGAACTGAAATATTATTTCGTTTTCACGGACAATATTTTAGCAGTTGAAAATAGGGTGCTAATTATTCGTAACGATTGCACATTTATGAGTTCTAATTTCCTCTGCAAATTCCTTGCACGACCGTTACAATAATCCAAAAAAGTGATAAATTAACAATACGCGAAATTGTTGATAAATGACCCTCATTTTTTTCCTAAAAATTTATTTAGAATTCCAAAAAATTGGAAAAATACTCTGCTAAAAAAATTGTTTAGCGAGATTAGTAATAATTTTTTATAAAAATAATAATAGTTGTTGGTAAAATTCATTTTTGGTAATAGTAGTTGTTGGTATTCCCGTGCATTTTTACCGTCTGAATCCAAATCCGAAGTCAGAATTGTTAAATTGGTTCTTTTTTTTGAGTTATACTCAAAAATCGACTGAACGAACCGAATTCAAATTAAAAAAATAAACAATTGTTTATAACACTACAGTAGTATTTTTCTATGCATTTTTTTAACGCTGAATCCGAATTATAAGTCAGAATTGATAGAGTTGATTAAAATTTTGAGATAAACTGAAAAAACCGAATTAAAATCATAAAAATGAAAAAAAAATTTTATAACACTACAGAAGTATTTTTCTATGAATTTTTTTAACGCTGAATCCGAATTCGAAGTCAGAATTGATAGATTTGATTAAAATTTTGAGATAAACTCAAAAAACCCGAATTAAAATTTAAAAAAATAACATTTATTTGTTTATTAACTACACTAAAATTAAATATCAAAATTGAGAAAATTGCTCAAAATTTTGAGACAAACTCAACAAATTGATGAAAAAACGATTCAAAATGAAAAAAAGGAAACTTTTTGTTATGACACTATACTAAATAATGTATTCCCATATTATTTTTCACTTTTCTTGAATATCTTAAAATTTTTAGCCAATTTGACAACTCTGATTTTGAGTTCGGATTGAGCGATAAAAAAAATGTACTACTGTAGTATCATAAAAAAATTTTTTAATTAACTTAATTTTTTTCTAAGTCGTTTTTTGGAGTTCATCACAAAATTTTCAGCGATTCTGTCAATTCTGAATTTAAATTCGGATTCAGCGGGAAAAAATATAATGAAAAACCGCTGCCAAGTTATAAATTTTTGTTATAATTTTGATACTCATTTCATTCGTTTTCGTAAATCTTGTTGTGTTTATTTCATGAACACTTTGCTTCCTCATAGAGATGTTAATAACAATAAAGTATAAATTTTGAACAATTATTCTTAAGTGCTGTAATATTTTTTTCTCTTTATCTAATACTTTCACATGAAAATTTTTTTTTTCACAATTTCTGTTTTTTAAAATATCAATAACTTCTTTATTTCTAATCGAAATAGCTTCAAAAATAGGTCAATCGAAGGGTTTTTTTAATGCTCTACAAGTTGGTAACTATGGTTTTAATGTTATTTCTAAATTTTTCAACAAAATTCTCAAAAAAGTCTTATTTTCCAAAATTTTTGATTTTTAAAAGTTTAATATCTCCGGTGAATATGAACGAAAAATGTTCATTCTGGGCTCAAAAGATGCGTCTAAAAAAACTCTAAAAAATTAGAGAAAAATATTTATAGGTGTCCTAACATTTTTTTAAAGTTATGGGCAAAAAACGCTTTTTTGAAAAATTAGAAATCAAAAAAATAAATAGTTAAACTTTATTAATCAATCTGAAAGTACTCTCATTTTATGTCTGCAGATGAGATCTACAATTTAAAAAAAAATTCAGCCCAAAAGCTCTTTATAATTTGAAGATATTTATGAAAATGTGATGTTTACACACACACATACGGAATGACATTTTGTAAAAATGTCATTTTTGAACTCCTGAGGTCAAATAACATAAAGATATGTTATAAAATCGAACCTGAAAAATTTTGGTATTACAATACTTTCTCAGTATGAGGAAGCAATATTCTACCGTAGTGTTATAAAAAAGTGTTTTTGATTTTAATTTGGTTTTTTGAATTGTTTTATGAGATTATCTCAAAATTATTGTGAGCAAATCTGTTAATTATGACTTCGAATTCGGACCCATCAGGAAAAAGTACATAGTAGTGTCATAAAAAAATTGTTTATTTTGTTGATTTTAATTCGGTTTTTTGAGTCGATTTTTGAGTATAACTCCAAAAAAAGAACTAATTTGACAGTTCTGATTTCGGATTCGGTTTCAGCGGGCAAAAAGCTTTTTCTTTGTGTTATCGGTACAATAATCTCATAAAAATAAGAACATTTTCTTGACTATTTGCATTTTCTAATTTTTAATGTAAATATCCCAAAAGAAGATAAATACCTTTCAATATTGGTTGTAATTACTTTAAAAAAAATAATTTACCCAAAGTTATAAACGAAAATATTTGCCATTTTTATTATCCGACATTTATTTCGAACCAGGTACAGCCTCAATTAGTTCGTATAATCGAGGGTACACTGTAATAGTTGTTGATAATAATAATGGTTGGGAAAGGTGACAAATAAGGGAATTTGTACGTAAGGAAGAAAAATAGAAGAGAAAGCAATGTGCAAAGATATTTTAAATAACCGAAATAGTATCATATATTTTTTTCTTTTCAAAGAAATTTTTGAATTTTTTTCAAAAATTAAGTATAGTTTACTCTAAAGTACCACTAGTTGAAAATATTAATGATAATGTAACAATCTAACTCTTTGTAATATTTTCCATCTTGTCGAGATAATTTTGTAGTAGACGTCATATTCTTCTTCTTCTTTTTCTGTTTGGGTTCTTTCATTACTCAGTTCTTTCATTTTCCTCAACTTGAGGACGCTTCTTCAAATAAGTAGCATTGAACGCGAAGTAAACTAAACCTATCAATATAGAAGCTGCTCCGAATATCTGATAAGTGAGACGTGTCCCGACTGCTTTCGTCAATAATCCTCCTATTAGGCCTCCTGAACTTCTTCCTGAAATTATTTAATATTTTATTAGTTATGTTAGAATTGCTCAACATTTTTTCCCAATTTTTTTTTTAAAATGATGATTGAAACATTTAACGATGTCAACTTAATATTTTTTTAACGAGAGGAGGGATATAATTTTCTTTACTTACCAACTCCGTAGTAAATTCCAACGAATAATCCTTGTACAGTGCTATCAGTGGCTGTTGTTGCTAATTTCGCAGCATGAGTTACAGCTGCTGTAACAACAAGTCCAGTTGTTACAGATTCCAGTGCTTGAAAAACCAGAGACAGCCATGGATTGTACATTAGTGAATAACCTGTAAACATTTAGTAATAATAAGAAATAATTTAGTAATTTAGTAATAAATAGCAGCATTATAAATAGAACAATTTTTATTGTTCTTGAATTTTGTTAGTTAAATTATAATTATATAATCTTACCGATAAATCTGATAGCGTAGAAAATAAATCCAATGATGAGAACATTAGCATGGCCAAGTTTTTTTATTATTGGTCCTGATTGAGCCAATAATGGTAAACTGACAAGACCACTAATTGTTATGGTAGATCCCATGAGTGATTGAGATGTACCCAAATCCTTTAGGAACCAGAAGAGAAATGATTCGAAGTATCCCCAAGCAGTGCCTAAAATTTATTTACTCGTATTATTTAAATTTTATAAACTACTTTTGCTACAACTCATATAATGAGTTTGTGTTAAATGACATAGAACGTTCTTTTTCGTTGTAACTCATAATGGGTCACCTTCGCAACTCATTTTGAGTTCAGTTTTTTTCTGTATAGAATTATACTTTAATGATTATTTATTTGTTTCCATTCCTGTCTTATAAAGTAGAATGAAATAAAAATCTATAGACTTACCTAACATGAAAGAAACGACATAAAGTGTAAGGATTTCCACATTTTTGAGCACCTTGAAGACATCCTTAAATATACTTTTTGCTGGCGATTTAAATTCCAAATTCATGAACAACATGACAATACCTGAACCAACTTGCAGAACAGCATATAGATAAAAAGCTGGCCTAGATAATTTTTTGTTCATTAAAATTAAATTTAATTAAACAATTGATAACAGTATTTCTATGAATATCAAATTAGGACAAATAACATATCAAAAAGTTGCATCACATGATTACAACAATTTTGAAACGTGTTTTTAGCTCAATTTTTTATATCTAGAAAACTTGTGAATATACATTTTTACATTCTCATCAAAAATGAGAAAGTCTTGGATTTTCTATTAATAAATTTAAATTCATATACAAATATGAGTGTATATACTTAGTCTACATAACTGATTTATAATTGATTTTTAAAAATTTCGAAATTGGTTCATCACTAATTTTTAATTAATTACATTGTAAGGTTTGTAAATGATTTACCTGAAATCAGTGAAAGCTTTTCCTTTACTAAATGTATCAATCATGAAACCTGCTAGGGGGAACAATATCATTCCCCCTAAACTGCCGTACAATGTCTGTAAGCCATAATCAGCTTTATGTTCTCTCAATGTTGCAATCACAGCACCCTCGAACATTGTCCATGCAATCGCAGCGGTCATGGCTGTGAAATTTAAATTCATTTACTTTAATCAATAATATTCATTCATTTCTATTAATTTATTTTTCAATAAATTTCAAATTTCACATTATTAATGATTATTATAGAATTGAACGGAATTGTGTATACTGAATTTATTTACTAATTAACTACTTGTATTGATAAATTAAAAAAATATTTACTGACCAAATAATAATCGAAAGAAAAGGTACAACCAGAATGTTCGTTGAGTATTCAAGGGGATTTCTTTTTTTAAATTGGAACATATTTCCGATCTGGGAGCAGTGACAAGACAGCTGCTACGACAATTCGTTAAATTATAGTTTTTAGTAAAAACTGAAATTTTTGGATTTGTTCCTTCATCGATATTGCATTCAGCATTCATCATATTGTTGTCAGTCCAATTTAACTTCTGCACTAAATATTCCATTTCACTGACTGATTTATTTGATGATTTGTTAAAAGTCTGAAGATTTACTTTGAAGGGCTTGTAGCTCATGAATAAACTATCTCTGTCCTGATAAATTTATTATTATGATTATAACTCTAATATTATAATTATTTGCATTATATTATATCACTGGAAAAAAATTTTATTTGATTCAAATAAAAATTAATTAAACCAAGTAAATAATTTTCAAATAATTTGAATTAATCGAATCAAGTAAATTTATTTTTCCATGTAGTAATTATTACATTGTTATAATATTTTAAAAATATTATTACTAGCTTTTATTATTATTTGTTCACTAATTCAGTTTTTATTTTCCCTGCGTTAATTGTAATTAATTTGGGAATTGGTGTAAATTAATTGTTATAAATGATATAAATTAAATTTTTTGGCAAATTTAGTTGGAATAATTTTGATATACCTTTTCATTGTCAGAAATAGGCCTAAATAGGCAATTAAAAAATTTCTCTTCAGTTTTATTTGAGGAATTCTCCTTGGTAATTTGTTTGCAACTAAAACTTTGTGAATTATTCGCTGCGAAGAAAAAAGTGTTATTCGTAATTTGACGAATTTCAATATCATGAAATTCATCATTCTTTAAAATCCTGTTTGATGTAATGTCATCCAAATCATCAATTACCTATATGTATAATCAAAAATAATTTCACATTTAAGACTATAAAGGAATTAACATTTAAAAAAATAACATTAAATTGATAATTAATTAATGATTCAAATAATGAAATTAGTTTTCAATACCTGCTTCGATATATTTTCTGTAATCCAACTCTTAGTTATATCAACTTTATCATTATCTACTGATTTTATTGTGTATCTTTTTGACTGTAACAACAGTGGAACGTCGGTATTATTAGGTGCTGAGCATATATAACTGAAATAAGGAAAAAGTTATAAATATTGTGTAGGTGCTAAATGATATTTACTAAATTGAATCTAATTATTATTCATATAAATTATTGTTTAAGAATAACTAGAATTCTTACCCACAACCCTCAATCTTTATGTTTATCTCAGATTCTAGTTTTTCTTCACAAGGATAATTTCCATTAAGTTGAAACATTAATTTGTTACTATCTTGATGACATTTTGCATCAAGAACTATCCTTTCGGGATATATTACTGCGACTCTACCTACGGGGACCAATAGCAGTAATAGTGCTACCAATCCTCCAAGTACTGTTAAAATTGATAAAGACACCTGAACAAAAAAATATCGCATTTGCATTGGTTTTATTTTCATTCTTAATTTATACTTTTACAGGCCTTGGATATTATGACAATTTCGACTTTTCTCGACTATTTTCAAATAATGCGACTTTTATTAAAAAATTACGACTTTTTCCACTTTTCTTCCAAATTTTGCGACAAAATACCATATTTTTTTTTGTATAAAATGCAACTTATTTCGGTTTTTTGGCATTAAAATCATAACTACAGACAAATCTTTGAAAATTTATTTCTTCAATAATTTGTCTAATTAAATTAGTTAAATATATATATATACAAATAAAAATATTGTGAATAATTGAAATTCGGTAAAATTTAATTAAAACTATATCATCTTTTCAAGTTTTTTATTACAATTTTTAAAAATTATTTTTTAAAGAATTTAAATTGAAAATTTTTGAAATAATATTAAATTCTTAAAAATTTTACTGAATAATCTTCAAGTGTAAATTTAATAAAAATGTAAATTAATAAAAAATAGGTTTTAAAAATAATATTAAAATAATTTTGAAAAAATTATAATTCTCTGAATTATTGACTTCGAATTTTTTAAAAATTCAATTATTTTCAATATTTCCGAAAATTTAAATCCATAGACAAAATAATAAAATTAAAAGTTTTCAAAATCAATTTTGAATATTTTTGAGAAAATAATTATATATTATTCAAAATTTTCAATTAAATTTTTAAATAAATAAATATTTTTTTTAATGTTACAAAAAAATTTCAATTATTTTCGAAAAATTACATTACAATATTTAAATATAAAACTAATTCTTAAAATTGTTTTATCGGAATTTTTTTTAAATTTAATTACCTTCAGACAAAGTAAATTAAAATTTTTGAAATCTTGCTATTATATTTTATTATATTAGATTATATTATATTATATTATATTATATTATATTATATTGAATATATATATATATATATATATATATATTTTATTATTAAAAAAATCAATTATTTTAAAACGATTTTATCAAATTTTAATTTATTTTCAACGATTTCAAATTATTTTTTAATAGATTTTTCCAAATTTCAATTTCTTGGACATCTTTTAATTATACGTTATTGTAAAACTATTTTATTTGAAAAAAATTATTTAGCAATATTTTAAAAAGTTATTTTTACGAATTTTTTATTAAATTTTTTAAAAATATTCTACCTTAATTAATATGTTTGAAAAGAAAAATGAACTGTTTAAATTATTATAAAAGATTGGATTTTCTGGATTAAAATTTTAAATAATTGAATTTTCGAAGAAACTTAAAAAAATTATTACAAATTCATATCTAGATATTTGATTAAGGGCATTTGAACCATTATGACGTCACAATTTTAAAACTCATGCTTTTCACACATTGTGACGTCATAGTGGTTCAAATGCCCTTAAGAGATGAAGTTTAGTTAAAAATTGTAGAAAATAATTGAATTTTTGGAAAGGCTACAGTTTTAATTTTTAGAATTTATTAAATTTCAGATTTTTTTTTTAATTTTATTTTCTGTAAATAAAAATATGACAACCTATTTAAATATTTATTTAGCAAAATTATACAAGTTTTGATTAATTTGAATTTAGAAATCAGGGAAATACTAAATAAAATTTTTGTGACAATACTAAATTAAATAAACGACTTTTTCGACTTTTTTAACTTTTAATTAATTATTTCATTTAATATTTTTGGAGCAATTAAAAAATGAAGCAATTGGAAAAATAAACTCACTCGATAATTTCCCATTCGATCTGATATTAAACCTGCTAATGGAGGCATTATAATTACTACCAGTGGTGTTATTGCACTTATTAACGCTGTCTCTTGTACACTTATTCCTAATTCTCGCATATGAATTGTCAAATATGGATAAAGCACTGACAGCGCTAGAAAAAAGTTTAGTAATTATGAACATTTTTTTTAATAACAAATTAATTTGATTATTATCAAGTATATATTTACTTAAAACAAGTAAATTGTATTTAAATCCCAAAAAAACTGTTCGGACTAATATAATTTCTCTATTCGATGCAAATATAGAAATATAATGTAAAATTGCTTGTTAAAGAAAACTAACTTGCTGCTTTTAAGAAAAATGCGATTTTCAATGGTATCAATTTCCCTTGTCGAAAATCTTCGATAATTCGCATAAAGAAGTCATTTTTTAATATGTTTAATGTTTTTAAATTCATGTTGATTCTTTCTTGAGTTATAAAAAAATTTGAATGTATAGATACAAAATTTGTCGCAAGTATTTAAATTTATAAAACTTCAAATTATCTCATCCTTCTCGAAGGTTTTCCTGTAAAAGAAAATTTACAAACTTTTAATTATAAATTCATTACATTAATTTTATTGAATATTACTGCATTTTATTAATTTTTTTGTCAATTACAATTATTTCAATTTACAGAAAAATCGAAGCTTCCAACGAGATTTAAATTAAGAACAATAAATGGTAAATTTAGTGAATACAAAATTTTTTTTAGTATTTTTGTTTTCATTGAAGTAAAAATATAGTAACTAATAAGTAGCAGTAATAATAAGATACAATGAATAAAAACAATAATTAGTTAATTTTGATTAATATTTTTTTTAAATAAAAATAAAGTCAGTACTTGTTAATTCATTTTACTCCACTAATAAATACTGGAATAATTATAATACTTACGAAAATTTCTGGAAGATGAAAACAAGTTTTTATTACTGTTTTACTTTTGCCAAAAAATTTTAAAAGTTACTTATAAAATGGAAAAAAAATTCTTTCGTTAATTTGAAGTATAAAAAACAAAACTTGATGTGCTTGTTGTTAAAAATTATACTTCCTTTTACTCCACATTACTATTCAATTAAATTACAACCTTCTGTATTTAAAGCTAACGAAATTCATCACTAATTATTATTATAGTATCATTAAAGTTAATGGCTTACGAGTTAATTCTCTACGAAATAATCCAACTAATAAGTGCAATAAAACATTAATTTTTTGAAATACTTAATAAGTATAGCTTTTGAAAATTAGATTAACAATAGACACTGTCATAATGAGGATTAAATTCAAATTTTTTTTATTGATTACTAATGATTTACAAAATTTAAAATAATTATTTCTTATCGATTTACAAATTTAATTTAAAAAATGAGGTCTTTTTAATGTTTCGTTTTTTCGTATTTGCTTTATACTATTATTATTATTATTATTATTTTCAAATAAAAATAGAAATAAAAATTAAAACATTTAATTTCACTCATATTTTTTTCAAAAAGGGAGAGAGTAAGTAAATAAAAAAAATATGACCAAAAATATAAAAAAAAGATTAACAATAAAATTACAGTTAATTATTAACTAATAAAAACTTATCGAAAAACTTTTTAAATAGAAACAAATTTTTTTAAATAGAATAATTGAATTATTTTTGGATCACGCTGAATTTTTTAAATAAAAAATAATATTTCAGAATAATAATAACCGTTGGTAATAATTATTGTTGATTAAAACGCAATGTAAGGGTAAAATTTTTAAATAGAAGAAAATAAAAGAAGAAATAAGTCGCAAAGATTTTTAAAAAAGAATAAAAAAATCTATCATTAAAAAATCATAAGTAAATTTCGATTTAGTATTAATTTAGTATTAATTTAAACCACAAAAATATTTAAACAAAGAAAAAAGTAAACTAAATTAAATTTGAGAAATTACACATAGAGATAAATATATAACACTGGATGAAATATATAATACTTTATTTTTCTATGGTAATAATTATACACTATACATAATTTACAATTATACTTTTTTTAATACCCTATACAATAATATTTTCTAGATAACAATAAAAATTATATTTAATAATTTAATATATCCTAAAATTATTGTTGAACATTAATTAATACTTAATAATCAATAAATAAAGAATTCTTTTTAAATAAAATCTTTAAATCTTTTTTTAAAAATATAAATCTCACTTTATATATCGTCCCTGAAATGTTGACGGTTAATTTTTATTATCTATATTATATTAATTGTTTATTAATTATATGGGTAAAATTTCACAGCAATCATGTCACGAGCAATTGATTTTTTTTTCAATAAAACTAGAATAATATCACTACTTGTCAATCACACGTTTCCTTCATTTTACTCTCTCTTTAGAATTAAAAAATTAAAAAACAAATAATTTTTTAATTAATGGAAAAATTTGCAAATATACTTAATTAAAGTTTCATATTCTCTAAAACCGAAAAACTGAATCAGTGAAATTTGACCAATTTTCATTGTCTTCATTCTCACGATTTGAATCAGTAAACTTTCACTGACGATGAGTTAAAAATTATTGAAATTTTAGTCATTTTCCACTAATTCAAATTAAAAAATAACTGAAATTTTCTATAAACATGACATAAATTTTCAGTAATTTTTTATTTGGGCTATCAGTGAAAAATAAATTATATATTTTAGGCAAATTTCACTGATTCAGATTTGGAGAGAAAACATTTCAATATTTAACTTATAAATTAATAATCTTTTTTTCATTTTTAAATTAACCATACATTTCTATGGAACATTCCTATTGTCATAAAATTTATAATTAAATAATTAACACAGACCATTTAACAGTAACAGAGTTATTAACAATAAAATGACTGTATAAAAGTTTTTACAATTTTAACAAATTTTTTAATGTAGTTCTGATTTTTTAAATAATTTTTTTATTTATTATGTTAATAATTTATTAATGATTATTATCAATTACGAAAATACTCAATTATGATGAAAATTATTCTACAGTCATTTTATTGTTTTACAATATATTTATTTGACTACAGATTCACTCAAAAAATCCAAGAATCATTCATTATTAATTTATTATACAAAATTATTCCTTGCGATTAATTTTTGTTCAATTAAAAAAAATTTATTTAACGAAAAGTATTTGGTAAAAAAATACTGTTATAGATAATAAAAAATTAGTGGTTGATAATGATTTAAGTGAATACAATAGATTAATAATTAAAACAAATAGTAGTTGAAAATATTAACCATAGTGTTACAATTCAAATAAAAGTATGTTTACGTGTTAAGTCGTTTGGAAAAAATGTAGGTTCGTTAGAAACTTTGTCATTTTAATAAATTGTAGCTTTTATTTTTGTTAAAATTATTTACTAGTAATCTTTAATTAAAGGCCTCGGATTTATGCGACTATGGATACTTTTTGACATTTTGCACCAAATATAACTAGTTAGTTACTATTATTCCAAATAAGTTACTAAAGATATTTATTTTGTTATTAGAAGAAAGTAATTTAATTTATGTAAATTGTCAATCAAATTTGGTTACAAATAGTTATAGAATTACGAACAACTTGATTCAATATGCAGATGCTATTCTTTACTTGCGAACGCCAAGGTCACCGCTAGATGGGAGTTCAGTTGGTAAAACTAGATTCCTCGCCACCTGGTGACGACTTTGGCGTTCTCAAGTGAAGAAATTAAACTACCAAATTATATTTATTTTTACGAACATTTTATTACATTTTGGATACTATTTTTTATTTCTAATTCCAGTCGGAGGCCTACAATAATTAATATTAGCTTGAAATTATTTCAACTGTCGTTTAATAATAATCTGTTTCAATAAACAGAAGCTTCTTTTCTTTAGAAATAATTACACTCACAAAAATGATCTATTAATCATAAAACTAATTTCCTTTTAAATAATGTCCTTTAACTGTTAGCAAAAATAGTTTTATTGTAAAAGCAATCTTTTAAATACAAAAAGGTTAAAAGTTTATTAAAAAAAAGAAAATCTTTTAAATATTATCTGATTTCTCTTCATTTTTAAATGAAATGTTTTTATGTCAAAACGATAATTTCAAGTTATTCGACATTTGTAAACATGTGAAAATAATTTAAAAAAATTTAATTACTCTTAAAATAATGCAAAGGTTATCTGCACAATTTTTACAAAATAATTATTTATTTATAAAACAGTGGATAAATTTAATAATTAATAATATGTAATAATAATAAAACTAAATTATTTTAATGAAATAAACAACGTATAAAATTTAAATAAAATATTAACAATTTTGTATAATTATAATAATTATTTATATATTCAAAAACTATAATTTAATTCATTAAAAATGTGGAATCTAATAAGGCACAACTTTTTAAAATTAAAAAAATTGGTAGAAGGTTATATACATGAAAATTATGATAAAAGAAATTTAGTTCTTATTTTAATATATTTTTTCCTGTCTATCAATTATTTTTTCAATTTAATTAAAAATATTTTATAAATTTGAGTCCAAAATAAATAAATTATTATTATAATTAAATAAATAAATTATTGACATACTGATAAGACGAATAAAAAACTACTGATGAAATTTTTCTTTTTAATAGTAAACAAAAATCATTTAATAATTAAAGGATATAATTAAAAAGAATTTCCTTTGAATAAAAAAAGAATTCCTCTCAAGCAAATATTAAAAGGAAAAACCTCTTGTGGTAAAAGGATTCCCTTTTACTTGAATATACTGTTTTGTGAGTGTAGCTTTTGTTAATTTCGATTGATTTTGTCTTCAGATTATTTTAAGTATATACAAGATTTTTTGAAGCTATCGTTAATATCTCGAGTCCTAAAATGAAGGGACAATAATGCCATTTTAGAAATGTTTCTGTCAGATTTATTTTGATGGCGGACTAAGATCAAGTAAATTTTTTATTTCAGAGAATATAATTAAAAACCTATAGGAAAAAATCAAATTAATTACTGTTGGAAAATTAATGTCTCAAGAAATTTACAAATCTTTGTAAACCCAATATATGGAAATATGAAGAAATGTTTTTTCAATCTCTTTATTATTGTTAAAATGAATATTATTATTTGTAATTAATAATATTGTATGGAAACTTCTATGCAAAAAAACGCTCTTAAGTTGCTTCTCTATTTTTTCTTCCATCGTTGTCACATATTTTGTTTTATACATTCTTTAGTCCAACATTTGTAATTCAAATAGAATTTAGAATCAGTTAATATTAATAGTGTATTGATTATCACTTGATTTCAAACAAACAATCCTTCAAAGAAAATATTGCGAGGGTACGAAAAAATGTTGTTCGGTTGTTTCAGAGAAACAACTTGAGCGTGGTTTTTTTGCACAGAGGTATCCACACAGTTTTTCAAAGGTTATCAAATTGAGGCAAGAATTGTATCAAAATTGTGTTGGAAAGCAACGTTTTGATACGAATTTTTGTCTAAATTTTCAATCCTTAGAAAAACTATTGTCGATATTATTCAGTTGAATATGTACTAATTTGAATCACGTTCGCAGAAATAATGAAACATTAATTATTTTTATCCTTTGGTACCTTTTCAATAGTGACACTATGTTTGCGCGATTGACTTTTATCATCGGAGGTAGAATTATTGAAAATTGTATTGTTGTCATTTTTTTGTTCCTTTTTCTCGTGAATTTTCTTCTCAGTTTCAGCGTGATCAACTTCACTCTCGGTAATCTTTTCAATCTTGTCGAGATTCTTGACGTTGTTGAGGGCCTCAATGTCCTTGGACGTTGGATTTGCGCTTTCAATTTTCATTGGATCTTCAGAATATGCCTTGTTGTTGTAGCCCTGGGCAATCTTTTCTTTGTCCGTTGCTGCTGTTGCTGTTGCTGCTGCTATCTTTTGATTTTGTTTCGTTTTCGTTTTCTTCTCTTCTTTTGAAACTATTTCCACTGATCCATTCTCGAGATCATTTTGACCAGCAGTTGTCGTTGTCGTTTTCTTCTTCTTGGGCTCTTTCTTCACAATGTCATTGCCCTCAACTTGAGGACGCTTTTTCAAATAAGTGACGTTGAACACGAAGTACATTAATCCTGTCAATAGGGTAGCTACTGCAAATATCTGATAAGTGGGACGTGTACCCACTCCTTTCATCAGGAATCCACCCACTAGGCCTCCGCAACTTTTTCCTGAAATTATTTAGTAGTTGGTTAGATATTATTTGGTTTTGGAAGAGGGATGTGGAAGAAAGGGAAGAAAATTAGTCACTAACGATTATTATGATGATGATGATGATGATGATGATGATAATTACAATTGGAATTTTCACTATGAAAATAATTACCATAGTGATAGTTATACGTTGGTTACAGACTTACTACTAGAATTTTTCTAAGAGTATCAAATTGCAACAGAAAATATATCAAAATCGTTGCATTGCAAAAATTGCTTCCTCATACTAAGGAAGTATTGTAATACCAAAATTTTTCAGGTTTGATTTTTTAACATATCTTTATGTTATTTGACCTCTGGAGTTTTTACAAAATGTCATTCCGTATGTGTGTGTAAACATAACATTTTCATAAATATCTCCAAATTATAAAGAGCTTTTGGGCTGAATTTTTTTTTAAATTGTAGGTCCCATCTGCGGACATAAAATGAGAGTACTTTGAGATAGATTAATAAAGTTTAACTATTTATTTTTTTGATTTTTAATTTTTCAAAAAAGCGTTTTTTGCCCATAACTTTAAAAAAATGTTAGGACACCTACAAATATTTTTCTCTAATTTTTAAGAGTTTTTTTAGACGCATCTTTTGGGCCCAGAATGAACATTTTTCGTTCATATTCACCGGAGATATTAAACTTTTAAAAATCAAAAATTTTGGAAAATAAGACTTTTTTGAGAATTTTGTTGAAAAATGTAGAAATAACATTAAAACCATAGTTACGAACTTGTAGAGCATTAAAAAACCCTTCGATTCACCTATTTTTGAAGCTATTTCGATTAGAAATAAAGAAGTTATTGATATTTTAAAAAACAGAAATTGTGAAAACAAAAATTTCCATGTGAAAGTATTAAATAAAGAGAAAAAAATATTACAGGACTTAAGAATAATTGTTGAAAATTTATACTTTATGGTTATTAACATCTCTATGAGGAAGCAAAGTGTTCATGAAATAAACACAACAAGATTTACGAAAACGAATAAAATGAGTACCAAAAATTTATAACTTGGCAGCGGTTTTTGATTTGTTTTCTGTCTCAAATTGATATTCTTAGAAAAACTGTAAGTTTCAGTGGCTGTGGAAATTGTTTTTATAGCAATTTTAAACATGGCAATAGCCTAAAAACGCATCAACAGGTTAACAAAAAGCGTCAACTAGTGTACTTAACGTCCCCTCTTCTGTCTTTGTTTCTTAACGCATGCGCGCTGATGCATTTTAATCAGCGCAACTTTTTCTGTTATTTGAGTATCTCACAGTTTCTTTTCTATTTTTTTTTAATATAATTTTATTTTCGGTTTAATACTGCGGCTTATTGCATTTTTTCCCCCCACAGCACCAAAACTTTCCTAAAAATTTACTAAATAACTACTTGCAATATTCGACATATTTAACTGAAAAGTTTAGTGAAAATTGTATAAGATTAAAATGTACCGATTAAATAAATGTTTCAATAAACATTGCAATTATGTGTAAATATTCCGAATAATGCAAGTAAATATTTAATAAATTTTTAGGAAAGTTTCGATGTTGTGGGGAATCTTTATTTTTTGGAATAATAATGTATTTTTTCATTAATAAACCTTTATATAAACGAAAAAAAGATTTCTTCAAAATTTTGTTATTAATTTTGTTCTTCTTCAAGTTATTTATATTATTAACTAATTATTAATTAATAATAAGTAATAAAAATATATATGAATTATAGCATAAATTAAATTATGAATAGAAATTGCTACGTGTATTGTTAGTTACAAAAAACTTTAAAAGTATGTAATAAAATTAAATTCTTTTAAATATAAAATTTCTTTCAATGGAATTTGACAAAAATATTAATTTTTTCAATTTTAAAAATAATTTTTGGGAATTCAATTATCTTTAGAAAAAAAATTAAATTAGGTACAATTTTTCAAAACACAATTTTTTTAGAATATCTACATTATATTATTCAGAATTTCAGTAATTTTTGTTCAAAAAATCTTTAAAAAATTATTTTGTTATTTAATTTAATTGAAAGTTCAAATGTTTTCCATGTAAAACCTTCCGAAATTTAATGAATTCTAAAAATTAAAACTCCAAGTCTTTAACTCTTGAAATATTTTTTTAAATTTGAATTGAAATTGTTTTTCTTATGAATTCTTATCAAGAAGTTGTACTAAAATTCAATTGTTTAAATATAAAAATATGGGATAAAATAAGTATTTCTAAAAATTGCGCAAATTTAGCTCTAGTTATGTTTTTTTTTAATTTGAGAAAGCAAATTCATAGACTATGTAACATTTTCAATAATTTGATATTTTTTTAATAACATTTCCAATAATTTGATATTTTTTAATCCTGTTATTGCAAACTTCTGGAGGAATTAATAAATAAATTGCATTGTTAATTGCATTGTTGATTTTCAATTATTCACTTATTACTTATGAAAATGAAAATTTGAAAAATAGTAAGAATTCCCTAATAAAAATTATATTAATTAAAAAACATTAATTAAAAAATTTAATATTTTTTTTCTTTTTCTCTTTAATTTGCTTTTCATGGTTTTATTTTTCTTTGTATTGTGTTTTTTGTTTTGTCGTTTTTTTTTTACTTTTTTTAAACGAAGCAATAATGACACTTTTAACGATCTGCAATATACTTTCATTAAATCAGCAATGTGATAATTTTTTTTTGTTGAGAATAATATAATTTTCTTTAATTACCAACTCCGTAGTAAATTCCACCCAATAAACCTTGTACAGTGCTATCAGTGGCTGTCGTTGATAATTTTGCGGCGTAAGTTACAGCTGCTGTAAAAGCAAGTCCAGATGTTACAGATTCAAGTGCTTCAAAAATCAGACAGTACCATGGGTTGTAAATCAGTGAATAGCCTGTAATCAGAGTAAATTAAATTTTATACTTGTCTAATTTACATAACTGTATGAAAATTCATATTATTAAATGTATATTACAACTCGAGAGATGATTATTTTAATTAAATTTTCAATTTATTATAGTCAGTTAAAAGATTACCATCTTAGGGAAATATTGCATTGTATTGTTTATTTCACTTTTTATTAAAACTCAAATGAAACATTAAAATTAGAAAAATTCAGATATACACCAAAACTAATATTTTCTCATGTGATGAGAATGTAAAAAATAATTAATTAGAATTGAAATAGCTGAGGAATAAATTATAGTAATAAATTAATTTTTAAAAAATTGATAAATATTCATAAATGAATAAATAAATTTGTAAGCAAATAAATAAATAAAAATAAATAAATTTAAATTAAATAAATAAATATTAATTTATATGTGTACCGCGCTCTGAAGAAAGGTACCTTAAAAGTTCAAAATTTTAGGTTATTTTTTTAACTTTTGAAATGAAAACACACAAAAGGGTTCTCTTCTTAATATGAATCACTGATGATTTATTCTTCATTTTATATAAATTAATTAATAAAAACTTATTTTCGAAGTTAAATTAAATACAGAAACTTTTAATTAAGGTAAAAATAACACAAACATAACCTTAAAATGATTTGCCTTTTAGGTAACTTTCTTAAAAGTACGTCACAATTAATAACTATTTTTAAACATAAATTATTGATTATCAAAAATAAAATTTTCGTAATTATTGATTATTAATTATTAAACAAAATTTTAATTTAACATAATTATATGAATTGTTACATAATCTTACCGACGAGTCTGATAGCGTAAAAAATGAATCCAATGAACAGGACATTAGCGTGGCCAAGTTTGTCAATTATTGGTCCCGATAAAACCAATAAGGGCAAACCAGCAAGACCACTGACTGTTATGGTGATTCCCATAAGTGATTGGGAAGCACCCAAATCCTGCAGGAACCAGAAAAGAAATGATTCGATGTATCCCCAAGCAGTACCTGAAATTATTTATTCGCGTTATTTAAATTTTACTAGAATTAATTAATTAATAATTTATATAATTAATAATAATAAATTAATAATTAATTTATAATTTTACTATATTATAATTCTAGAAATTATTTTAATTTCCTTCCAGAATAATTAATTGCACTATTTGATTATTTACACAAATAAATAAAAAGCAACAATCAAAATAATAAGATAAATAATTAAATAACGAAATTATTTAAATAAATATGTAGAAAATAATTAAATAGACAAATAAATAGATAAACAAATAGAAATAAGTAGACAAACAGAGAAATAAAGCAAAATAGGTAAACAAATAAGTAAATAATTAAAATAAATGAAAAATTCAAAAATAAATAAATATACGTAAATAAATTAAAATTAAGCAAATCAAGTAATTGAATAATTTTAATAAAAAAAAGATTATATAAATAAATAAAGAAAATTAATTGTAATTTGTCAAAAAATATTTCTAACCGTAATTATTTATTTATAATTATTTTCCACTAATTGCTTTTTGTTTTAAAGATTATATAAATAAATAAAGAATTCATTGTAATTTATCAAAAAATATTCCCGTCTGTAATTATTTATTTAGAATTATTTTTCTCTAATTGTTTTTTGTTTTTGTTCTTTTTTTAAATTTTAATATTTAACGAACAATTGTTTTTAAAAGCAAGAAAAAATGTCTGAACGCATAAAAACGTATAATTGAAGATTTGAACATTTTTAACGAGCAGAAAATTGTTTAGTGGGTTCTTTGAAATGGTATAAATATATATAAACTAGAAGAATAACACAATGTAAAACACGAGATGTTTTATATGATAAGAATTAAAGTTGAATGTCAATGTTGCAATTTATTGATTTTGTTAAAAGCCAAAGAGTGTTGCAAATAGTCCGGAAGTATTGCCTGCCTTTAAAATTACGTAAATTTTCCACAATATAATTGAAAACACTCAAAAACTATGACGTTATACACACGAAAGATAGTATTAAATCTTTTTGTAGTTTAGAAAAGAGAAAAAAAAATACTATTCTAATTAGATTTTGTCAATGTAATAATTATTTATTTGTGAGATAAATATTTTTTTTTAAAACTATTTTTAAATTATTTAATTATAGAGTCATTGGTCGTTACTTGAGTTTTAGTGTTAATACAGAATTTTTTTAAAAGATAAAGTTTTTGTGAAGAATATAATTATAAATTATAATTGATCAGATAAGTTTTTATTTGTTTGTATTTTTTTTATAAATTATCTGTTTATCACTTACTTATTTTTTAATTTTTACACTAATTTTATTTAAATATTTAATTTTTTTAAAAATATGTTATGTATTATGTATTTTATATTTTTTTAAATATGTTACAAAAAAAGTTTTCTTTTTTTTTATTGTAAAGTAAATTAAATGACGAAAATAAGAGACTTGCCTAACATGAAGGAAACCATGTAAAGTGTAACGATTTCCACATTCTTGAGCACCTTGTAAACATCCTTAAATATACTTTTCGCTGGCGATTTGAATTCCAAATTAATAAACAACATGAGGACACCTGAAGCGACTTTTAGAGCAGCGTATAGATAGAACGCTGGCCTAAATTGCATTGACTTTTAACAATTATTCGTGTTAGAAATTACAATTTTTTTTTTAATAATCAAATTTGAGAAAAATTAAATTCAATCAAATATTGAGAATAAATGTTTAATTAATTAAATTTATTTTAATTTATAAATAACAAATTTTTAATAAATTTAGAACTGAACATGGAAAAGAAGATTTATCTGTAACAGCGTTAAGTTTCTCTAGAGTAGCGAAAGTATTAATTGAAAAAAATAATAATTTTGCTAATCCAGTGAAATTTGTAGTTGTTCCAAGAAAAATTACTTTTCCACCATATGTAATTAATTAAATTGATTTTCGAAGTTAGTTTATAACTAATATTATAAATTTAAATCTAATTATTGAATTAAATTTATTACTTATTATTTTTTTATTAATTAAATTAAATTTGTAAATAGTTTACCTGAAGTCAGTGAAAGCTTTTCCTTTACTAAATGAGTCAATCATGAGACCTGATAGGGGGGACGATATCATTCCCCCTAAACTGCCGTAAAATCTCTGTAAGCCATAATCAGCCTTATGTTCTCTCAAAGTTGCAATCACGGCACCTTCGAACATTGCCCATGCAGTGCCACCGATCATTGCTATTAAATTTAAATTTAAATTAATATTTCACTTCAATCAATATACATTCATTCGTTTCTACACTGAAAAGAAAAATTTATTTGATTTAATGTAAAAATTAGTTGATTCAAGTAAATATGTATTTGCTAATAGACAAGTAATTGGTTATTTGAATCAAATAAATTTATTTTCAGTGTATTTTATTCTTCAGGAAATTTTAAATTTCTTTGAATTATAAATAATTATGTAATGCAGAATATTTAATGTAATAAAGTATTGAATTTATTTACTATTCTTTTAAATCAATCTAGTTTGTTAGTAATAATCCATTAGTTTTTGTTTTCATACAAAATTGAAAGAAATATTTGTTAATAATATAATGTAGTATACTTGTATTATTAATACGAAAATTAAAATTATTAATAATGATTAAACTATTAATTAATTTATTATTATTATTAATTTAATTCTTAATTAAATTAAATAATAATTAATTATAATTAATTAATAATTTATTTATTTTTTAACTTTAATTTGTCACTATCAATTATAATTAATTATTATAATCGAATTATGAACTAATTATTATGAATTATTATCAACTAATTAAATTAATTATTATTATTAGTTATAAAAGTAATTGATAGTAATTAATTATTAGTAATTAACAGCAATTAATTTATTGTAACTAATTGTAATTAATTTAAATTACTGTTTAAATAGCATAAAATTGTTTACTTACAAATTTAAATTTTTGGATAAATTCATAATCAAAATTTGAAAAATCCAGGGCATTTGAACCATGATGGCGTCACAATTAGTGCAAAGCATGTGTTTTATAAATGTGACGTCATAATGGTTCAAATGCCCTTAAGTTAATATTTAATTATTATTCTTTATATTTTCAGAAATTTTTAAATAACTCTTCGCATGAATTCAATTATTTACATGCATAATAACATTCTTCGGAAGAGTTCAATTATTTTCATAAATAGTAAAATTCTTTGCAGAAATTTAATTATTTTCAATACAATTTTAATAAAATTTCACGAATAAATTAAATTAGGTATTTTTTGAAATTTGCATAAATCCATTCAAACAATTCATATATTTAGTAAAGTCTTTGCAAACATTCAATTTTCTTAAAAGTAATTCTAAAAGTGATTTAATTTCAAAAAATCAATTATTTTCCAAATTTTTAAGAAAATTCTTGTAAAATATTAAATTTTTTTTTTTAAAAATAAAAAAAATGACAATTCGTTTATAAACATTTTATTATGTTAATTTTTTAATAAAATTTTACTGAAGGATACAGTAAAAATCTTTCTAATTTTTATGAAAATTTTTCGAAAAAATTCATTTATTTTTCAAACTTCAAATAAATTCTTAAAAACAATTCAATTATTTTTCAAAATAGTTTAATTATTTGCAAAAATTAAATTATTTTTATAAAGAAAAAAATTTTTAACAGAATTTTAATTATATTCAAAAAAAATTTTAAAAACTTTAACAATAAAGTATTTAATAATTATTTTTTAACGAATGTGATTATTTAAAAACTTGAAAGAAATTCTTCATAAAATTCAATTATACTTTTAAGATTTCCAATCAAAATTTTTTGAAAAATTGAAAAAAATAGATTATATGAAAAAAAAATTCAAAGAAATTCTTCAAAAGAATTTAATTAGGATTTTGAAAATTTTTAATAAAATTCTTTGCAAGAATTCAATTATTTTCATAATTAATAAAATTCTTCAAAGAAATGCAATTATTTTTAATTTAATTGTAAAATAAGCAAAAATTCTCGAAAGAATACAATTACATGTAAAAACATAAATTAAATTGAATTATTTTCAAAAGTTCAAATAAAATTCTTCGGAAAAAATGAATTATTTTTTTAAATAGTAAAATTTATCGCAGGAATTCAATTGCTTTTAACAGTATGTTAATAAAATTTCTTAACAGAATACATTTATTTTAAAAAATATTTAATAAAAGTTTTCGATTGAATAAAATTATTTTGAAATTTTTTTTTTAATTCTTTCAAAACATTCAATTATTTTCAAATATTATGTTAAAATTCTTTAAAACAATTTAATTATTTTTATAAATTGTAAGATTCTTCTCAAGAATTTGAATGATTTTTATGACATTTTATAAAAAAAAACAAATAATTAAAAAAGTTGTGATACAAAAAGAAAAAACATCTAACTTCCAACTGCGAACAGATTACCGGAACATTTATTTTATTATTATTAATAATAATAATTAATAATTTTACTTAAATATTTCAAAATTTCGTTTACAATTTTAATAAATAGATGAAGTTCAAAAGGTTTTAATATGAAATCTTATAAAATTCCAGTTTTTAATAAAATTAACTAGAAATTTTTATATTTTAAAGAACCTTTAGATTTTTTAATAATTTAAATTTTTCTCAAATTAATTGAATTTTTTTATATATATTTAATTGATTATTATTAAAAGTAAAATGAATTGATAGAAGAATTTTAGTTAAAAACACTAAAAAAATGGAATTGTTGAGAAGTTAGAAAGGATTGCAATAATTCCATTGTTTTCATAATTAATTGAATTGAAAAAATATTTACTAACCGTTGAACAGTCGAAAGGAAAGATACAACCAGAATGTTAATTGTATATTATAGACGATTTCTTCCTTCAAATTGGAGCATACTTCCGATCTGGGAGCAGTGATAAGACATCTTTGATGACAATTCATAATATTATAATTTCCGGCTGAAATGAAAACTTTTTGATTTGCCCCTTCGTCATTATTGCATTCAACATTCATCATATTATTGTCAGTCCAATTCGATTTCTCCACTAAATATTTCATTTTAATGACCGAACTGTCTGTCGATTCATTAAAACTCTTGAGATTCGTTCTGAAGGGCTTGTAATTGATTAATTGACTATTTTCGCCCTGATAAATTTATTACAATTATTATTATTTTTTATTATCGTTTTATTATTTTTCTTTTAAATTTTTTATAATTAAGTAATGTTATTTAAATACTGTTATAATTATTATTATAATTTTATTACTGTTATTAGGAACCACACGGAAAAAAATTTTACCTCGAACAACTGCAACTTTAATAAAATTAATGAAAATTTTTTAAGACTTTTGCTATAATCTAGAGAAATTTATCGCTGTTCTAGGTGAAGCTTTTTTTCGTGTATTATATTTATTTAATAATTTTTTTTACTTTTTGTTTCTTATGTGAATTTTTATAATTAATTTGTGAATTAATGTAAACAAATTATAGTAAAATGATAAAAATTAAATTTTTGGTAAATTTAATTTTAAATGGATTTTGTATAAATTACCTCTTGTTTATTAGAAACACGCCCAAAGCCGCATTTTAAAAATTTCCTTTCAGCTTGACTTAAAGAATTCTCCTCAGTAATTTGCTTGCACTTAAAACTGTATAAATCGTTCGCTGGGAAGAAAAGGGTATAATTCGTGATTTGACGAATTGACGTCTTAAAAAATTCATCGTTCTTTAACATCCTGTGTGATCTAACGTCATCTAAA
The DNA here is from genome assembly GCA_032872475.1 of Leptopilina myrica (nomen nudum). Classification (NCBI taxonomy): domain Eukaryota; kingdom Metazoa; phylum Arthropoda; class Insecta; order Hymenoptera; family Figitidae; genus Leptopilina; species Leptopilina myrica (nomen nudum). The sequence continues at coordinate 18,893,102 of CM065458.1, read as the reverse complement.
TCATCGTTTACCTATGCACAATTAAAAAAATATTTCAACATTTTAGTTGAATAATTTTTTTAATTTTTAAGATTTTAACAAAACTTAAAAAAGATAGTAAATAATTTTATTAATAATTCAAAATAATTTCATCAATAATTAAAAATCATTTTATTGATGATTTATATTAATTTTATTAATAGTTAATATTAATTTTATTTATAATTAATATTAATTGTATTAATAATTAATTAAATTTTAGAACAGTTTCATTAGTAATTAATTAACGATTTCATTGATAATTAGTTTTTAATACCTGACTTGGTTTTCTTTCTGGAATCGAATAATTGAAGAGCATTATTGAATCATATTCTGCTACTTCAATTGTGTAACTTTTTTCGTTTAACAACAGAGGAACATCGGTATTATTAGGTACTGAACACATGTAACTAAAGTAAATGAAAATTAAATTATTGATTATAAATTGTATGTAGACTACATTTTATCGAATTTAATCGAATTATTGTTAATACATAAATTATTGTTTAATAAAAATAATAATAATAGAATCTTACCCACAACTCTCTATCCTCATGTTTATCTCCGATTCAAGTTTCTCATTACAAGGATAATTTCGATTAATTTCAAATATTAATTTATCACTATTTCGCTGACATTTTGAATCGAGAATTATCCTCTCGGGATATTCTAAATTGACTCTACCCACGGGGACTAGTAACAGTAATAGTGCTGCCAATCCACCAACAGATGTTAAAAATGCTAAAGATATCTGAAAACAAATTTTATTTACATTTTACGAACTAAATTTATTCTATCTTTAATTTTAATTTTTCTAAAATTAATTAAATTTAATTAAAAAAATGTTATTTAATTAAACAAATTAATTTTTTTATTTTATTTTTTTACTTTCACAACCAAAATAGTTTACGAGATACTTAAATAAGTCAACGAAAATCGCCTCAAATTACGTACAACTTAAATTGCCAAAGAAAGTTAAAAAAAAAATATTTTAATTAATTTTGGTAATTATTTCTATAAATAGAATAACAGAAGCGGTTATAAATTTTTTAAGCTCAAAATTCTCGACCCCTAAAAAATAAAAATGGATTTAAAATTTCATTTTCTTGAAAACATTTTGCATTTGTATAAAGATTATCAAAAATGTTTCTCAAAAAAGTGGGATTGAAAACATTCTAATTATCAACTTACAGGGCAATGATTTTGAGCTTAAAAAAGTTATAACCGATTCTTTGATAGGCACCCTCAATTATTTATTAATTATTATTCTTTTTGAACTTGATACTAGTATTAATTTTATAGATTATTTTGACAATTAAAAAATGAAGCACTTGTAAAACTAAACTCACTCGAAAATTTCCTATTCGATCTGCTACTAAACCTGCTAATGGCGGCATAATAATTACTGCAAGTGGTGTTATTGCACTCATTAACGCTGTCTCTTGTACATTTATTCCTAATTCTCGCATGTGAATTGTCAAATATGGATAAAGCACTGACAGCGCTAGAAAAATAAAATTCAGTAACTATTAATTTTTTTTGTTAAAAAATACATATTTGTGTTTTTTTTCATTGAGAAAAAAATTCATATTTGTGTTTTTTTATGCATTGAGAAAAAATTCATTTGGATCAGATAATAACAATAATAATCATTAATAATTAAACATTTAAAGAAACTAACTTGATGCTTTTACAAAAAAAGCGAGTTTCAATGGCAACAATTCCTTTTGTCGAAAATCTTTGACAATTCGCTTAAAAAAGCTATTTATTAATGCTCTTAGATTCATGTTGATCCTCTTTGAAATTACAATTAGAGTCGAATGAATTGACAAATTTTCGCAAGTGTAGTAAATTAATGAAACTTCAAATCATCGCATCGTGCTTCAATGTTTTCCTGAAAATAAAAATTTACTCATTTTTTATTCAAAAATAAATATCTATAAATATCTCAAAACTTTTTTATTTTACTGAAACTATATGCTTGGTTTCAGTAAAATACAAACACGGTAAAAAAGAAATTTTACTTTCAGTTTATTTTCGACTGAAATCGTCATTAGAAACGTTTTTGACTGAATCTTAGCCTTGGGAGGATTCTTTAAGCTTCTTTAATTAAGTAATTATTAATTAATTAATTAAGGAAGTACTATAATTAATTTCTGATAGTAATAATCAAAAGGAATAATTAATTAATCATTTTGAAGGGGGAAATTTTTATTTGAATTCAAGCGAGCATTCTAGCTTCAATTATTGTTGAACTTTTACTTATTGAAGCAACTAAGGAAGATTTTAGTACATTATTATTACTATTAGAAAATAAAAAATTAAAATTATTCAATTAAACATTGTTTTTTTTAAGGATAACTTAAATTATTATAGCTTCGATTTTCTATTAAAAATTAAAGTTTGTTACTCTCAAAATTTGAGATCTCTTTAAATTTTAATTCCCTAGTTAAAAATAATCAATTTTGTACTAAATTGCCAATCATTTATTTAATTAATAATATTTTACCAATAAAATAGTGAATAATTTAACTAATAATTAGTTATTACTGAAACTTTTTGTAACTCATTCAATTAGTCGAATTTTACTTATTTTCTAGTTTAGGATTATTACAGGTCAGAGAAATCGGGAATCATAAATTATTTTCAAAAGTAATAAAATTCTTAACAGAAAATCAATTATGTTCTAAAAAATTTTTTAATTTTCATAAAAAATTCAATTTACAATATCTACTATTTAAAAAAAAAATTTCAAAAGAAGTCAGTAACAAAAAATTTCAGTAAAATTCTGCGAAAACATTTAATTGTTCTCATAAGTAATAAAAATTTAACAGGATTTCAATTATTTACAAATTTCTTAAAAATTTCCTTGCAATAATTTAATTTTCATAAATAATAAAACTTGTTGAAGAATTTCAAATATTTAAAATATAATTTTATTTTTAATCGAATTCTTAAAAAAAATGTTATTTTTTAAACGCTGTAAAAATTCGTGGAAAGAATTCAATTATTTAAGGGCATTTGAACCATTATGACGTCACAATTTAAAAACTCATGATTTTCACTAATTGTGACGTCATAATGGTTCAAATGCCCTTAAAAATTTTTTGATAAAATTCTTAACAAAAAATTTAATTTTAAGAGATATTTACTTAACCTAACTTTCAAACTTCAAATAAATTCTTAGAAACAATTAAATTATTTTTAAAAATAGTAGTTATAATTCTTTGCAAGAAATAAATTATTTCTATAAGCAAACAATTTTTTGACAAGATTTCAATTATATTCAAAACAATTTGAAAAAACTTCTACATTCAAGTATTAATATTAATAATTAATATTAATTTTATTAATAATAAAACTTGTTAAAAAAAAAAAAAAAATTCTAAAAAATAATAATTGAATTGAAACTATGCAAAATTTACAGTAGAAAAATATGAAATAATTATTTTATAACTCAGTCTTCTTCAACTATTGAAGAAATATTCTTATCAGTTATTGAATTTTAAAAGGTTTGAATTTAAAATTTTTGGAAAATCTTAATTCCTATGTAAAAATAATGATTAAATATTTATTTAAAAAATAAGTTATTGATGATTTCGAATAATTTTACAATTAAAGAAATTCCTAACTAAATTTAACAGAACATTTGATTTATTATTTCATGATTGTTAGAGTTAATGAAAATATTAATTATGGTCAAGGAAACAGTCAAAATTTTGTCTGAAAATCAGTAAAAAGTCAGGGAAAAACAAAATTATTTTTTTGCTACAACTCTGCATTAGTTATTTATTTATTAATTTACTAATATAATAATGAGTTATTTTCTTCAGTGTATCTACAAAAATTCATTAAAAAATGAAATGTTAAATTATAAATTAGGTAATTATTATATGAATTACATATTAAACTAATTATTATAATTTGAACTCAATTGATTTTTAATTTACAAGGTTTGTTTATCCGAAATTAATAATAAATTAATTATAAATGAGGGAAAAATTAATTATGCAATCCGCGCGATGTAAATGAAAATAAAACGAGAATTAAATATTTAAACGAAAATGCTAAAATAAACTGACAAATGGTAATTAAATAATGAATAAACAAATAAGACTGGAAGAAAAAACAAAAAATAAATATACCGAGAAAATATAGTGAATAAACTACCGCATATTTTATTTAATTCGAAAATAATCTCTTTAATTTTGTCATAGAAATTGTTGCACTAATATTATTAGATAACTGTTGTACACATGTATCTATGTATATAACGGTGCAAGATCTTGATACGTAAATCATCGGTGTCATGAGAATCGTGCGCGGAAAAAAATCTCTGACACCTTTTCTTTTATTACAATATCAATCACTCTCTTAATTATATAAAAATTATTTTTATTAATTACCTAAAAAAAATGGAATTCTTCTGTACAGGTTTTTGTTTTTTTTTCTTGGTAATAAAATAAATAAAAAGTAAATATTTGATATAATGACAATATATAAATAGATGGAAAAAATAAAATATTTGTAGGAAGTAAAAATTAAGTAACTACTCTCTAAATAAAGATGTGAAACTTTTTATAGTTTATTAAATTTTATTTATTTTTTATTTTTTGTTTACTATTGTTTAAATATTATATATGGGACTTTTAGAATTGTTTTACGATCCGTTATGTAAATATAGTTTAAAAATCTATTGTTTGGTGCATATATAAATATTTCTTCTTTTTTTACAAAAAAAAAAAGTGTTGACATATTCAAGAGATTACATAAATAGCATCAACTAGTCATGTAATAAATTGCACCAATGGATAATAATCAACTATAATTTTTGTTTACTTCAGGACGATGTGCGACGCTTCCTGCTTTTATTGCAGATTCCTGCTAAAAAAAAGACGACGAATCTACGTTTAGAAAATAGTTTTCTTTTTCATATTATTTTCACGTTCATTTGTTCCAGACGTGAAGTAATCGTAATAATAAGAAGAAAAGTTGATAGACAAAAAAATTAACATTTAAAATCATTTGTATTAGGTGTTGATAAAGAACAATTTAATTAATTAATAAAAAATAATTTTATTAAAAGTTTGTAAATTAATTTCGTTGATTAAAAATAATGCGTAAGGCCAATAGGGCAGGAGTATAAACGACAAAAAAAATGAAATACATTTAGTTACTAATTATTAATTAAATAATAAATGATTAAATTAATATAATACACTATCCAGTTAATATACTAAAAAATTTAAGCTATTTAATTAAAAAAGTAATCACTGTATAAAAATTCTTTAAAAAGTTATCAAAATTTTGCTTCTTAGAGAAAAGTGGCCACTTTTTGTAAAAAATTGAATTCCCGGTTCTCAAAATCAATTTTTTTTAATTTCCCGGTCAGTATATTATAGATTAAAATAAATTTTCATTTTTAAAAATTTAATTCATTTTTTAAAATTATTTAACACTTACATAAAACAAAAAAGTTTTGAATATTTTAAAGCTCAAAAAGGTTTAAAGAATAAGTAAAATTTTTTCCAAATTAAAATTTCATGAAGAAAGTGGTTTTTTACATGTTTTTTTTATAAATAAATCATTTTTTGTTTATTAAAATTCAATATCTTTTAATAAAATAATTTTTATTTTAAAGTTGGATTCAAAGCAAAAATAATGCCTTAAATTTTAAATTAATCATTGAAATCGGCCAACAAGTTTTTCTGAAATTAATTTTTGTTACTTTTTTTTAAAAATTAATTTCAGAAAAACTTGTTGGCCGATAAAAAAAAATTGTTTTTTCTTTTATTTTAAGCTTGTTTTCCTTATAATTAAGGAATTAACTAATTAATTTTCCTTTTGTTTAGAGTAAAAAAATTTTTTTTGGCAAAATCCTTTTACATAGTGATTTTTTAATGTAACTACTAGAAAATGAACATTTTTTGGAAAAAATAAAAATATTCAAGTTTCAGGTGGCTCGTTTCAGAAATTGTTACTCTAAATCTAAACTAATCAAGATTTATCTTTATAGATGTAAAAAGTTTTTTTACGTTCTTCCGAACTTATAATAATATGAAAATGGTAAAAAAATAATAAATTATTACTATTTTGAAAATTTCTTATTTTTTGAATGAACTAAAATTTTTCATAATAAACTTTATAATTGATTCTTTAAAAATTAAGAAAGTGCACGAAAAATGCAAATAAAAAATAATAGAAATTATAAAAAAAATCCTTTGGAATAAAAAAAAGAAAATTCGCTTAAAATAAAAAAATTTCTTTAAGTTTAAATAAGTAGATTATTTTCTCAATGATCCCTTAAACCCTAAAAAAGTTTGTTAATTTATTATTATCTACTATCTACTTATAAACAATATATTTCTCAAGTAATAATTGAAAAAAAAATTATTTGAGACATTTTAAAAATAAAATTGAAAATTAAAAATAAATTTACGGTTTAGTATTAAATTTCCTGGTTATCCAGGTAAAATTTTTCAATTCCCAGTTTTTCCCGGTCAAGCGGCCATCCTGAGCTTATGACAGTTTTTACACTGTTTGCTCTACTTAATTTGCGAAATATGGGGTCTCGCAAAAATGACAGGAATTTCACAATAATTGGTCCCGCATTGAGAGTTGACAAAAGTATTTACGCAATGTGACAGACAACTCATTTTAAGGTTGAATAATAATTAGTAAATATAACATTGACTTAGTTAAGCGACATTGAATACAAATTACGTGATTTAGGAACAATACTAATGAGACAATAATAAGTATTATGTACTTTCACATATCAAAGCAAAATGATATGTTATTTTTCTTACGCATTAAGAAATTACATTTTGTTTACAAATAAAAACAACCAATTAGGTAGAAATAGAAAAAGGGATAAAATTGGAGTACTGATAATAATTAATTACTGTAAATCATTTCAATTTTTTATTTTTTATTTTCTTTTACTATAAAAGAAAAAGTAAATTCCAATAAAGTTATAATTAGCAAATGATAAAAATAAATTAATTAAAATTACTTTAATTGTTAATTTTTCAACTCGTTTTTAAACAATTATATTGACTATATAAATTAATTGTAATTGTAATTAACCAAAACTAACTAAAAATTGGTTAATAAAATTAATTTTAATTATTAACATTTTTGTTAATTTTTACTATAAATGTAGAAAATTTCTGTGGAGATTCCATGGAAATTCTGTAAGTTCTCTTATTTTAATAATATTTTAACATTTCTATTATGATTAAAGTTTAAAAATAAGTCGAATATAGGAGGTTTACAGAACATTTTAGAATTTACTTCAATTTTGAAAAACGACGCTGGTATTGACAATTTTTTTTAACATTTTAAGAGAAGAGAAGAAGAGAAGAGCTTTTTACAAAACAAAGAGGTACTCAGAACTTTTTTAGAATTTATTTCTGATTCAAAAAAAAAATTTGTTACTTGAAAAACGACACTGGTTTTGTAAATTTATTTTCACAATTTTTGGAGTTGAATATTAAATTTGGTCTTTTTTCCATGAAATTGAAGCTTTTTTTTACTAAAGAAGAGTTTTTTTCCGATACACAGAAATACTCTGAATTTTCTTAAAATTTATTTCCGATTCAGGGAAAATTTATAATACGACGCTGATCATAATAATTTTTTTTTAACATTTTTGGAAGCTTTTATCAAAATTAAGCTTTTTTATAAAATTGGAGCTTTTTACGAAAAACTGAGGTTATTAAATAATAAATTATAAAAATTTAAAATATTTAATTTTTTTGTTGCTTTTTATAAACAGACAGTATTTTTTGAAAACATTAATATTCTCAATAAATTTGATTAATTTGATTGAACTTTCAGAACTTTTAGATAATGATTATAATTTAATAAATATTACCTACTAAATTTATTAATTTGTTTTTTAATTAATATTTCTCCTTTTTTGATATGTTTATTTAAAATTCTATTTTTGATTCTGCATTGCATATACTTTCAACTTTCTGTTCTTATATTTGTTTGTCAAATTTTTTATTTATTTATGTAATACGTATTTTATATAAATTCTGACTCTGGTCTCTATATTTTCCCAATATTTTAATATTTCTTAGTTTCTAATTTGTAATGTGAAGCATTTTCCTTTTTTTTATGATATTTTTGTTTTATTTTTCTATTAATAATTGTATTTTTTATTGTTCTTTAATTCTTAATAATTTAGATTTCGAAACGTTGGAGTAAATTTTTAAACCACGTGTTTGGATTGTATTAAGTTTATTAATTTTCTATATAATTTAAGTAAAATTAGGACGTTATAGATTTATTTAATATTATTAATTATATAATTTGAATAAAAATTCAAAATTTATTTTTAATCAAATAATTAATTTTTAATTTCAATTGTCATACTTGTTGTTTTAAGTGGAGTTGTGCTTAAATAGCAACTACAAGTGTTAGCAACTTCAATATTTGAAAATTTCAATTAATACAAATTTCATATCTAATGATTAATTAGTAATTAAATAGCACGCATAATTAATATTATGTTATTTTCAACAGTTGTCAGTTTTGAATTTTGACAAATTTTTTCACCAATTTCTGGAATAGTTTTAAAAAGCAATTAAACAGTTATTTATTTACCTATATAGAGAAGAAAGTTATTTGAACCAAATATAATTAATTTGAGTTGAATAAAAGTACAAAGTAAATTAATATTAACGAAGAATTTTTTAATTATCGTCTAAGTGTTAACGACTATTACACTGTAAAAAAATGGAGTTAAATTTTAACTCCCCAGGGAGTCTATAAAAGTCGCACCCAATTTGGGAGTTAATGCCAGGGGAGTTAAATAAAAGGAGTTAAAATTTAACTCCCAAATGCTAACTCCCCATGGAAAAAATAACTCCCGCGGGTGTTAAATGAAGGGAGTTAAAAATTGACTCTCTTTTGGAGTTAATTTTTAACTCTAAAAATTTAACTCCCTACTCCCGAGTCCGTTAACTCCCTAAATTTTTTACAGTGTAATAACATTAATCTCAGAGTCTACAAAATTATTTATTGGAATCAAATAAAAATTTAATTAGACACAATTAAATTTTATTTGCTGCAAATAAAAAGTGTAGTTTCGAAAATTCCTAAATAAATAATTAATTCTAATTATAATTCGTGCTTTAAATACCTCATTAGTTTTTATGCGAGAATGTAAAAATAGTAGGCAATATTCTAATTCATTATAAATTTATTGAATAATAATTTTAGCAAAAAATTAAAAAAAAAAAAGAAAAGAAAAATAATAAGAAAAAAAATTGTCGAAGAAAAGAGAAATGAAATGAAGCTAATTAATAATTTACAATATTCTTTATAGAGTTTCTGTATTTTGAATTATATTTAATTTAAAATTGAAAACATGTGAATCGGAAGAAAGAAAAGTAAGATGAAAAAAAAGATAGTAAAATGAAAAGTCGGTGTAGGGCAATATGTTGAGATTCCTTTTACTCTTCTTTCACGCCAGCACACGGGCAAAGTTAATCAAATAAAATGGATAATTGGCTACTTGCGAATGCTCCTGGACAAGACTATTTCGCATTAACAACCTTCAGAAACATAATAAGGTTCATCTAGGCATATCAGCGTTTAAATAATTACAAATTTTGAAAGTCGCAGATAAGAATGGCCTAATTTACTTTAATGCCTTAGTAGGATCGCGAAAAAATACTTTTTCATTCATCTCTCTCTCTCTATCTCTCTTTAAATATATACGTATTTATAGAACAATAAAAAAAATGTTCTAAATTTAAATATGAACGAATTGTAAAAAAATTTTTAAATTCTCACTAAAAGATGAATATAATTCATTCCGATTCTTTTCTTCTCTTTTTTTAATGGGCAATAAACTATTGTGATTTTTGTACGTTGTTTACTAATTTTTTTCACATAATACCTCGCGCATTTATCTCACGGGAAATTATTATACTATTTGAATTATAATAATTATGTCATTAAAATTAATACATAATGGGTGGAATAGTAATTATGTAATAAAATTTGTGCGTAATGGGAATTTTAAAGAACTGTGTAATAAAATTAAAGCGTATAATATGGGAATTATTGTAATTATTTATTTATTTACTTATTTATTTAGTTCAAAAACTGATTTTCTTTTGTGTAAGAATTAAATTAATACATAATGGAAATTGTAATAATTTATGTAATAGAATTGATTCATAATATATAACAATTAAAATTAATTCATTTTGTAAATATTTTTTTTAAATAAATAAATATAAATAATTTCTAAGTTGATGAATATATAAATAAATGAAGGAAACGATTATTGCTAAAATTACTCAAATCTTAAGTATAGTTTAAAACACAATCTGAATTTTGAAAACATCTTTTACAAATTGAAATATGTATTTATAATAAAAAATGGTTGTAAAAAAATTATAATATTCTATTAAAGTAAAACTGTGAATTAATTAATTTTAATTGATAAGTTATGTTTAATAAAAGCTGAATTAGATTAATTTTTATTTCTTGCTAAAAATAAGTATTCAATGAATTTATAATTCTACTATTTTTTCATAGTAAATTTTTTTATAGTAAAAACTAATTAATTGTTTTTCTAAATTTATAAAGTTTGCAATTTTTAGCATCAAGAATTAAATTCTATTCTATATTAAATAGTAATTAATTAATACTTGAAAATTTATAATTGTTAATAATTAATTAAAACCTAGTCAATTACAATTAATTGATAATTAATTATTCATTATTAGTAATTACTGAACGGTAATTAATTACTAATTAATCGATAATTTTTATTATTAGTGTGAATTTTCAGGTAATTAATATAATTATTACCAATTATAATAGATAATTAGTTAATTAGTTTATTAAATTTGCTTATTTTGTTAATTTTGCTAATTTTTGACCATTGTCGTTAATTTATTTTTTAATTTAATTTCATTAAACGTTTGAATTAACAATATGACGAATCAATTTTTTTTAAACTTTAATTACATAAATATTGCTTACACAATTAGTTGTTATTAAAACGGTTAAATAATAATAAAATCTGGAAAAAATTTATTTTTATATAATGTTGTTCAGTAATTAAAAAATTAAAAAAAAATGTTGTAAAAAAATTGAAATTAAAAATTAAATTAATTAATTTTTTAAAGTTCTATGAAATAGGTAAAACTATTTTTTAGTAAATTATTATTAATAAATTTAAGCATTCATAACAATAACAATATTAATTAACTTGCTTAATTAATAAATAAAATTTCATAATTTTGCAATTCTCGTTTACTCTCTTAATTTTTATAATTTTATTAATTCCATTAACTTTGCTAATTTTTGTTAATTTTGTCAATTTTTTCATTTATTATTTTTAATTTTGTTTAACCTTTAAACATATTAATAAAATGTTAATTTAAGATTTTTTTTTGAAAATTTCTATTATGTAAAAAAATTTTACTTACAGTTAATATTGTTATTGACACGATTAAATAATAAGATCTAGATATTGATTTATTTTTATGTAATAATATTTAAAAGTATTTTAGTCATTTAGAAAAGAAAAAATTTTTTTCTTTAAAACAAATTGTTTGTAAATATTTAGTGAATGGGAGTTAGTGAAACACTTATTGTCAAAGGGAATTTACTATATTTGAGAATCTCAGGAAGACGATGTTTAAAATTGCACTTGTGCAAGGTCTGAACAGCAGAAGAATTGTGTTATGCAATAACTTTTGTAATGGACCAGCTCACCATGTACCTGCGGCAGCAAAAATAATTACAGGTCTCTCGTAATTTTCATTACGCGTAACCAAAATTCAATTCTAAACACATTAGCACTTCATAAAATCTTTTAAAAAACAATTAAGACAAAAAAAAATCATTTTTTTTTCTTGTTACATGCATTTCGAGACTTTAAATAAGAAAATTAATAAATCAATAGTTCGAAATAATAATTATCCTCTTTATGGATATCCGTTTTTTATTTTTTATGATGAATAATTAAATAATGAATCATTTATTAACATTAACTATTGATTAAAGTTCAATAAATAAATAATAGTAATGAAAATAATAATTTCTTTTTTTACTTTCAATATAAAATAATGATAATAAAAAAAAATAGTGAAGATGGTCTTTTAAACAGTGTAGACAAATTTTGTGTTAATTATAATATTAATATGTTATTTTGATTAATAATTCACTGAAAGAAAATGTATATAAAATTTTGTAAAAGTATTTTGCAATTTGGGTAAAAGTGGAACAAACCGAAATTTTGATATAAAAAATACCAAAATTTAAAGAAACTTATGTGGACTTTAGTAAAGTTATATTAAACTTGAATTAAAATTCTTGATATATTAGAAAAAATTATACTAAATTCCTCATAATTTTTTTAAAGTTTGGTATTTTTTAAAACACAATTTCGGTTTGTTACACTTTTTTCCCAAATTAATAAATTTTGTAAAAACAAAATTTAATATACACTTTCTTTTATTGTAATAATAATATAATAATAACCTACATTTAATAATTATCAAAATAAATGAATGATAATATTATGCATTCTATATCAACGTTTTTTTTCTTTTATACTTTATTATATTAATTTTCATTACTTCATACATTCTATGAATTTTTTTGTAAATACTATGTAATGCCCTTAAATGATTCTCGAACCGTGGCCTTAATAATTTTGCAAATTATAAAAAAGAATGAAAAAAAATTATATTATTTATAATAATATATAATAATAATAATTGATTGTATAATAATTAAATTGAACCTATCGATAAACTAAAAATAATATTATCGCTTGTTTTTTTAAAATAAACAATATGTTATTTGATTATTTCAATTAAATAAATTATAAATAAATTTTTAATGAATGCAAATTAATTGTAATTAGTTGAACAACATTTTTAACACAAATAATTATGTCCAATTAATTACAAGTCATTTGGCATTGTAAGTTATTTATTTGTTTTTTTATTTTTCATTTCTTTGTAAAATTCGTGTTCAGGATAAAAATTTTTAATTTTGAAAATAAAACCTCATAATAGAAATAAGAGTAGAGAAATTAATTTATTGAAAATTGAAAGTGGAAGACGGGATAATATTGTATATATCTGTACTAGGTCAGTAAATGGTCATTGCTTAATGAGACGAATGATAATGTTCGAATCAGTTATAATAATGGCAAAATATGTTAATTTATTCTCTTCATTGTAAAGTGAATCACAGAAGGTTCATTAGGATCAAATTTAACGGTAGATCTATGCAGTTTAATTGCTAAAATAATGCAAGTTCAATTGCTTTCATTGTTAATTATTTATTTATTTATTATTTAAACGGGTTAATAAAGGAGAAAATAAAATTATAATAATAGATAAAAGCTATTAGTATTATTACTATTATTGTTTTTTTTTATTTTTATTATTTATTTTTATTGTTAACATTGTTTGTTTTTTTACTTTCTTTTATTATTATAATATCTTAATTAGAAGAGAGTGGAACAAATAACTTTTTGTACATATAGAGAAATTTGTCTTAAAACCAACTGGACTTTTTATTTCTTTCGAATAAATTTTTTTTGGTTAAAGGAAATTTTTATTTGACACAAATATATTTTTTTTATGTCAAATAAAAATTTTATTAGTGAAACACTTTTTTATAACAAAAAGAATAAAATATTATTAGTTATTAAGTATTCAGTTATTAAGTAACGAAAAAAATTGTTATAACAAATGACACTATATGTTTTGAAAAAGTAAAAGTATACACAATAATAATGCAAAATTAATTTGAATTGGATTAAAATCATAATTATAATAATTTCGTTAAAGTTGAAACTGGATGTAAATTAATTAAATGAGAAAATTATATTTGTTTCAAATAACCGATTATTGTTTTAAATACAATTTATTTTACTTAAATAAAATTTATTTAAATCAAATAAATTTTTTTCACTTCTAATTATGAATATCTATTTATAATTCTAATTTAATTCATATAAAACTAACTAAATTTAATTAAAACCTACAGTTAAATTAAAATAAATATCGAATTTAATTTAACGAATTAAATTAATTATTGTAAAATTAAATTTTAATTAAAAATAAAAAACTTGTTTTTAAGTACCGTAAGCTTTCGCAATAGAAACCGGAAATTTTTTTCTGTACATTATACATAAATTATATCGATAGAACAATGAATAATAGTAAAGGACATTGACATTGGAGAATTTTTAATTCAAGTTTATGACACGTGATGACAATATCGAATTTCTAATGTACATGATTTAATGTTGAAAATTTGTCTCCCTCTCTCTTTTCTTTTGTTGCATTTGACACGGTGAAAAAAGTGAACGCCAATGAACCTGTCATCGGTAAATACATCAAGGACTAATACACGTTACGTGAACACACGGACTTTCAAAATTACTTCCTCTGTGAATATACAATGACCATACATGATTTGGTAAATGACGAAGCAAGCTGTAAATTTTAAACGTATTTATTTGCAAAAAAAAAATGGCTGAAAGAAGAAGAAAAAATAAGAAAAAAAATCACATTTTTCTTTCTCAATGCGCGAAAAAAAAGAAAACTTCTTTTTACGGTGTCTTAAATAATCAGGGAAATTACTGAATTGTGTACTTTTTTAAATTTCCCGCAATTTAAAAATATTTTTTTTATTGATGATTTATTGTAACTTGAATTTTATTTTGAAATTAGTAACAAAGTTATGAATTTATAAATATTTTCTCTTGTCATTTTAATTCCTTTTTTAAAAATTCTTTAAAAATACCAAACTAAATTAAGAAGCTTAACGAAGGAAAAAAAGAAATGAAAGATAAAAAGAAACAAATAAACAACAGAAAAATATAATAAAGAAGAAATAAAAGAAATATATTTCCAAATTTTCACCTATTTTTGTTTAACCAAATTTCCGGTTTTTTCTCATCAACTTTAAATTTATTCGATTTTGAACATAAATAAATCTACAATTGGCTTTAAAAAATTTTATTAGAGTTTTTATGAATAATTAATTTTTTAATGAGTTTTTAAAAAAATTTTTGTAAATAAAATACGGGTCAAGTGCGAGTAACTGAAATGGTTGGTTCCGTATACGAATATTTAAACAGTACTTGCAACATTTATCGGTAATTATTAGTATAATTAAAATAAACAATTAAAAAAATATGTAAATAAAATTATTTTATAAAAAAATAAATAATAAATAAATATTGGAGTATTAAATATTTTAAATATTAAAACAATACTTGCAACATTTATTGGTAATTGGTAAAATTAAAATAAACAATTAGAAAAATATATATATAATAAAATTATTTGATAAAAAAATAAATAAAAAAGAAATATTTAAGTATTGTGTCCACGCCTTCAATTTTAATTGAACATTTGGAAAATAATTGAATTAAACAAAGAACATTTTCAATTTTTAAAAAATAATATTGTCTGTTTATAATTATAATTGAAAATTTGATTTTTCAATTTCATTAAAATTATATTGATAATAATTGAATTTCTGCACAGAATTTTCAGAATTTTACTATTTATAAAAGTAAATGAATCCTTTCAAAAAATGCTAATATTGCACCCAGAGAAAATTATTATTTAAACCAAATATATTTTATTTGACTTAAATAAACGTATATTTGTCTCAGAACCAACTAGACTTTTTATTTGTTTTAAATAAAATTTATATTTGACATATAGAAAACATATATTTGAGTTAAATAAAATTTTATTTAAACTAAATAAAATTTATTTGAAACAAATAAAAAGTCTAGTTGGTTCTGAGACAAATATACCATTTCTCTGGGTGTGATGAAAATAACTTAATTCATGCGTAGAATATTAATAAAATTTTTGACAATAATAAGCAGTAATAATTAATTTTTTACTTAATAAGTAATCAAAATTTAATTTGCTCAAGAAATAAATAAATATCATTTGTTATTGAACATTCAGAAATTTAAAATTATAAAAATTTAAGAGAAGTTGAATAATTAGAATTATTGAATCATAATAATATAATAATATAATTTTTTGAAGCAAAAAATTGATTAAAAATTTTAAGAGAGATTCTTTAAGATTCTTTAAAATAAAAATTCAATTATTTTTAATAAAATGTAAAGAAATTTCAATTATTTCAAAAAATTTTATTTATTATATTTTTTTTATAAAAATTCAATTATCCCGAAACAATAGAATTGAAAAATTTCAAAAATCTTATTATTCAGAATTTCCAAAAATATTTTGCAAAAATTAAATTTTATTAAAATTTTGTAAGTATGCATCTTTTTTTTAATTAACTAATAAAAATTTTAATTATTTATCTTCGCACTAAGGAACATGATTACACTAGAATGTGACTGTTTATGAAATTCAACTATTTATCAAATATTAAATTAAAATACTCTGGAAATTCTATTTGCAAAAAAGTTTCCAATTAAACTCTTTAACAAATTTAATTATTTTCAATTGAATTTCACAAGATATCTGTTAATTATTTTTAATTAATTCAAATTTAGAGAGCAGTATAAATATCTATAAAAATTTAAATAAAAAGGAATTTTTTAAAAACAAATTAAGATAATAAACCTTTTTTTTAATTTAGTGAAAAAATTCTTAGTTTGTAATAAAATTCCTGACTTATTCCTGGTCAAATTAAAATCCCGGCTATTTCCCGATTTTCCCGGATTTCACAGTTAGTAGACACCCTGAATTTAATTATATTCATTTTAAAGTATTTTGTTCATTATTTAAAAACATACTTCGAAAATATCAAAATAAATTAAGAGGAAGAAATGAATAAAAAAAATAAATGAAAGAAAAGTTTTCAGTCATTTTAATTATTTATTTTTAAATTATATTCTCACTTTATTCATTTAAAATAGTTTACCTACATTTTTTTTACTATGACGATTTAAATATTAAATTTAAAATGAAAAAAATGTAAATTAATGAAAAATAATTAAATATCAAACTTACTATCACTTTAGATATATATATGTCTATAAATTTTCTCTCGGTTTTGTAAAATGATTCCCGGATTTGCACAACTGTCTGTTCTTAATAAAATATAGAATTACAATCAGGTTGGTTATGTACAATGTTCACGCGGGTGCATGAAACTGTGTGATTAATAGGTGATTTTATTGTTATATTTACTGAAAAAAAGTAAAATTAACTGATATTGGCCTTCTTATATCGCCGATGAAAATTTTACATTTTCAAATGGAATATAATTTTTTTTAAACAAATCGTGACTTTAATGTCTAAATAAAATAAAAAAAATTTATACATAATCTCTGAATAAAAATTATCTGAAAAAATTATTGTATAAATATAAAGATATGTACGTGTGTTGAGAGAAATGAATTTTGTGTGCGATTAGAAACGATGAGAAAATTCATTGTGAATAAATACTTCTTTTTTAAATAATCAACACTTTAATAATTTAATCGTCGTATACGGGAAGATAAAATTGAAAAATATTTTCACGATTTAATTTATACAACTTTACACATTTCTCTACTTGCAAAATTGTTTATAAATATAGTTATTAATTATTAACTTATTGATTATAATTAGATATTAATTATTAACTTATTGATTATAATTAGTTATTAATTATTAACTTGTTGTTAACAATTATAGTTATAAATTAATAACTTATTGTTATTAATTATTAATTTATTGATAACAATTAATTATCAATTAATAATTATTAACTTGCAGTAATTAACATTAATAACAATTACAGTAAACAAATAATATTAAAAGAAAATAATATTAAAGTAAAAATAAAATAACAGTAGTAAATAATAACTGTTTGTTTTCAATTGTTTTTTTAATTACAAAAATATCCCTGTAAATAAATAAATTATTGTTAATTAATATTTTTTTCATTAATATATTATGGTTATTTAATTATATTAATTGTTGTTATATTAGATTAGTATTAAATTAATATATTATATGAGTATTATTAGTGAAAAAATTGAAATTATTGATGAACCGAAATATTAAATAATTGTATCGATAAAGACATAAAATGAATTTGAAAAATTATTGAAATGAAATAATATTATAATTACTAGAAAAATTGACTTCTAGTATAAGAATGTTGTTTTATAATCTTCTCGAAACTATGTACAATCTAACGTACCTATAGGTATATATTCAAGGCTTAAATCAAATATATCTGATTATACTTGTACCGTTTCAGACTGTAATTAAACCGTTTATTTCATTTGCATTCATATGTTCACTTATACAAAAATATCACCTTATATAGCAGATCCATTTTTTAATTTTATTCGTACATTTCTGTTTTGCATTTTTATTTTTACATTACATAAAAAAATAGAAAAAGAAAAAGGCAGAAAAAATTTTTTATTAATATAAACGTTTACGCAATTTGAAAAATAATACTTAGTGTCTAAAAAAAATAATAAAATTAACGATTTACAAAAATAACGATTGATTTCGATTTTTGAAAGTATTTAAAAAAAATTTTTTATCTATAACTAATTTAAATAAATTAATTGTTAAATTATTAATTAGAAATTTTAATTATTTAATTGACTTGATTGGGAAAGAAAACAAATTTTTTTGACGACGATACAAGCGAAGAAAAAAGAAAGAAAGTGATAAGGAAAATGATTGGAAAAAATGTCTTTTAATGAAGACAACGATAAAAGAGAATAAAATAAAGAAGTAATAGAGGGAAAAAAATAAACAATTAAATGATTAAAAAAATCAATAAAGAAGATGGATAAGAAAAAATGAAGAAAGGAAATATAAAGAGAGTGATAAAAAGAAAAAAGTAAATAAAAAAACAAACAAGCAAACAAAAAATTATTAATTAATAAATAAACCCAAAAAAACAAGTAAAAGAAGAAGAAAACAAAAGAATAAACAAATAAAAAAAGAAATAAAATGTTTAATCAAGAAAAAAATAAATAAAAGAAAAACAGAAAATAGAAGAAGAATAAATAAAAAATACATCCAAATAATAAAAATAGAAACAGAAAGAAAGTAAAGGAAAATGAGGAAAGAAAAAATATATAATTATAGCAAATAAAAGAAGCAGAAATAAACAGAAAATTAATAAAAAATGAAATAAATAAAAAATATAGATAAGTAAAAAAATTAGCCAAAAATGAACAAGAAACAAGAATAAGAAAAATATATGAATGAGAAAAAGAAGAAACAGAGGAAAAAGAAAAAAGAAGAAGAAAATAATGAAAAATAAAGAAAACTGCAATAAAGAAAAAAATGAGAAAGAAAATGGAAAAAAATTTTTAAATATACAAAAAATGCAAAACTGAAAAAAGATGAATGAAAGCGAATAAAAACAAAATTAAAATTCAGTAAATCACATTTACAAAATTAATTTACATCCAAAGTCTCACCTGTCACAGCAAATTATTACGTTTACTTAAATTACATACATGTAGAATATGTAAAAGACTTTTTAAAATTGCAGCACTTTTTCACGCCTAATGATTCACTTTGCACTTGAAAAATTCAACAATTAATCATAAATTTCACTCGAGAATACTTTGCATATTAATTATTGCGTACTTATTTAACAATTGACGTAGAAGATGATAAATTAAAGAGTTTAATTTATTCAAAAAAAAAAAATTCTATAATTAAATAAATTCTTTACACTATTTTGTGTATTACAAATATATTCTGTACTTTATTTTTTCTAATTTTATGTAAAATTACAATTAAACAAGTAAATTCGACATTTTTCTAAAATATTCTTCCTTGTTTCTTTTATTAATATAGATTATTTCCCATTAGAAAAATATAATAAAAATTTCCTGTATTATTAATATGAATTAATTTTTTTTTTATTTTTTCTCAGCTTTTTTTATTAAAAATATTTCTTAGATTTAAAAAAAAAATTAAAATAAGTGTTAAAATTTTATTTTCCTGTGTTTAAAAATTATTTTATTTTTTTTGTTTTTTTTTGTAATTTTGGATATGTGGCCGAAAAAAAATTGGCACAAGTATCCTTACAGAGCGATGTCAAACGCGCTACTGCTTCATACCGATTGTAACAAGTTGGTCGGTATGAAAACTCATTTTCTAATAAGCCAATGAAATTTAAGCGCAGTCATCTTCGCCGATTTGCTTGTTCTGGAACAGATACCCACGCGTAACAAATCGGCACGAATAATGTCAGAGGATCACTTGCTCTTAAAAAAAAGAAAAAAATCTCTCTCTCTCTCTCTCTCTCTCTCTCTCTCTCTCTCTCTCTCTCTCTCTCTATAACCATACAACGGAAGTGCTGGCAACACAATTATTACACTTCATTTTATTGCAAAAATTACAGTATTGTTACTTCACAAGTTTCGCGAAATGTCAATTAACTTTTCAAAAATGTGTCATTCGTTCACAGCAAACTATGTATTTTCAAAAAAAACTCCAATTAAAAAATTTTAATTTTAGTCTTAAAAATTAAATTAATGCTTCGACTTCAATTGTTTCTCTTTTTTTTTCCTCAAAATTCTCAATTTTATTATTTTTTCCATTATTTCAAAGTTTTTGTGTGAATAATTAAGCAAAAAAAAAACGCGAACAAAAATTATCTTTTATTTAAAACTAATTTTTCAGTTATTTTTGTATTATTTTCAAAAAAAAATTTGCAATCTATTTTGAAAATTGAGTTTTATTTAAAAATAATTTATTTCGTGTCAATGTAAATTTAATTTTTGAAAAATTAGATTTCTTCCCAAAATTCAAAATTGCGTGAGAAAAATTCTAAAATGTTAAAAAAAAAAGAATCCAATTGAAGTAGAGTCGAAAAATGATTTTAATTTAAATTTAATTTTGATTTATTTCAATTTTAAATTTAAATTTAATTTATTTTGGTTAATTTAACTTGAATTAAATTAAAATGATTTCGCGTAAAAAATGAAATTACTTCCATTTAATTTATGACAATAGAAATCGAAGAAAATTGCAATAGAGACAACAAGAAAATGTAGGCCTAGGATCTGCTTTTTTTATTAAAAGGCGTCAGACTTATTACGCTTAAAGTGTAAAATACGCCATAAAATTCTTACACAATATGAAAATAAAAATTTCAATGCGCGGTACTTTTTTTCAAATACTTCACGTGCGCCTTCATGTTTCAAGTTCTTTAGGTCATTGTAACGAATTAAATTTACATCGTGACACTTTTTCGAAAAGATTTTATAGTTTTTCTTCAGCATTTCTCTTCTTCTTGCAATAGAAAAATAGTTTACAAAAAAAAGAGAATTATTAAACAATATTATAAAATATTGATTTAAAAAGTAATAAAAAATTATTAAAATATAATATCTTGATAATTAGTTTTAAAAAAAATTATATCGTACTTTGTGATTCGCAGTAGCATTTTCCTAATGAATCTAGCTCCTTTCTTCAAGATTCACTGAGGATCTTGAAAAAATACTGCACCTAAAAAATAATAAAAAATTTCTTTCATTTTTTTTTTTCTTGAAAAATTAAAATTTGATAGTTAACAATTATTATTTCCCTCAATTTTTTAGCTTTTAAAATAAAAAGTTAATTATAAATTATAACTTCTTAATTACATTATAAGAAGTTAATATAATTCTATAAATTAAAATATTAAATTAAAATTAGATAATTGTGAAAATAAATTTTAACACAATTTTTCTTAATTTTCGATCATAAAAAACGAAGTCCCTTTTTACCTCTAAAATTCCATCTTCTGGTAAATCTGAGCAATGAACGGCGTTTTGAACCTTTGTTTTTCCATATTTGGCACGTAATGTGTCGGGTCTGACGTGTTTAGCGATTTCCTGAAACAAATGTGAGGCAAATTTTTTATTACATAAGCTTTATGACGCGAGAGATAAAAAAAACGTCTTCTCCATAAAATTGTTTTATGGAGAGATTTAAAAAATTGTTTTTTAAATAAAATTATAAATAATGTGTGAAAAAAAAGAAAAATAAAAATTCTGACAAACAAATTTTGCAAAATTCACACTAAAAGAAAAATAACAAATATGTATTTAAAATGAAATAAATAATTAAAAGGAGATTTTAATTTTAAAAATTTATCTCACTGGATCCATGGGACCGCAGAATTTTCTGAATTCCACTGGAACATTAACACTCTCGTCTTTACGTTTTATCTCCATTGCAATGCAAGGTCCCGATTGTAATTCCGCAACCATTGCCTGCCAATAAGATAATAATATACATACGATTAAAATAAGATAAAATAAGATTTATAAACGAGTTGATGATTTTTTTTTCTGCTTTTTGTTATTATCATTATTATTATTTTTATTTTTTATACCCCATAATCAGGAAGAACTCCTTTATAAACTTCAAGAAACTCTTCGACATTCACTGGATCCACGTGGAATAGTTGCATTGCGGCGATAAGATATCCTTTCTTTTGTATGTCGTCAATTATATCGCCTAGTTTTATTTAACAAAAGAAATTAAGTTGAAGAGAAAATAATTTAATTAATTAAAATAAAAAATATAATTTTAAAATATTTCCTTACAGGAATTCTGAAAGATATTTTATGTAGAAATTTTATAACAATTTTTTTTCCATCTCTAATGGATAGAAAATTTTATTTTATTTTCTTGCATTAAAATTAAATATTTTTATTAGAAAGAATATTTATATTTAGATATAAATTTTACTACAAGTAGATAATTGTAGGAAAGGAATCTTTTTTTTCGTAGATAATTTTATTCAGATAGATTAGTGGATAATTAGATAATTAGTTAAATTAATTTAAATTTGTCATCAATTTGTCAACAATTGTTTAATAATAACAAAACAGTCAAATTTTGAATTCAACTTTAGAAATATTATTTTTCTGTTAATTACTTTTGTAAAAAAGGGACAATTTAGTGACTGTATAATAAATAAATATGTAATTAAAATTAGAAATTCGAATATTTCATGTGCTTTTCTACTTACCAGCGAGTTTCGATATTACAGCGTGAGGTTTAATAATGCAGCAAGTACAATCTTTGATTGTTGCTGTATTTGGCAATTCCCGTTTTTCACTCATTGGATCGGGAAAGAAAAATTTTACATCCTAAAATCAAATTCGTAGGTAAAATTAAAAATTGCAGTATAGGAAAAGAATTATTTCTTTTATTACTATGTAAAAGAAGTTAACAGTCTTAAATGATAAATTCCTTTTCTTTAATGATTTTCTTAATTTTTTTACCTGTTCTGCTGTTTCATTAGAAGAACCGTAAAATGCATTCTCGCCAGCTTCTTTTTCATAAAGAACTCTTAACGTTGAAGAATCTTTTTCTCCGACTTCGGAAATTTCATTTGGTGCTATTTGCTCCAGCCATCGGGAAATACAATCCTGTCCTAAAAGTTCAAGAGCTAAAATTGGTCCCGAAGTTATGCGATTTAACATCAATCTGTGGAAGAAGTATTTAAATATTTCTAATATTAATAACATTTATTTATTACAAGAGATTAATTGAGGAGTACGTTTTCAAAACCCAATAAATCAAAATTTTGTCATTTCGAGAAATTTAAACAAATGACAATTCTCACATAACCGTTAAAATAAAGTTTAATTTAGAAAAATTATATTATTCATTTTTGAATATTTTTTTCTATTTAAGACGCTCTGTTTGTAATTCAAGTCTATTGTATTAAGGGAATTTAAAGGTTTTGGTAATGTTTTCTAATAAAAAAATAAAAATGAAAAATTATCAAGGTTTGGCAAACATTTTTTTTGAAATTGAAAATTCTTTGGTAATAAATATTTTTCTTAATTAAACAGTGATAAATTGATTTTTACGAATTTAAATATTTCAAACATCTCTTTATCTGAATTTTTTTGAAAAAGAGATTTATCAACTTTTGAAAAATTGCTCCCCAATGTTAGTACACGAAAAAAAATCTTCACCTGGAACAACTATAAAATTCACTATATTAGAGAAATTTTTAGTTATTGCAACGAAGTTTTTCGCTATTTTAAAAATACTTTCGCTATTTCAGCGAAAGTAATCGCTGTTCCAGTTGAAAGTTGTTTTACGTGTACTTTTAAATAATTGAAATTGGTAATATGCATTATTATTAAAATTATTATTGCAATCTACAACAATAATAAGCGATTAAATTCAAATTATTTTTAAATTAATTTAAAATAATTCCGAGTCAAAAGGGGTAAAAAATATATTTTAAAAATAGGCAAAAGTGATATTAATTTCCTACGCTGAATTATCTCCCTTTTCCCTGAAAAAATCCATAGCATCTTCTCTTGTTAAATGAACCATTTTTAAATTTCCGATCTTAAAATTTTCGGCTAATATTCGTTTTAAAATTTCTCCAATTTTGTCTTGTAGATCCGGCATTATAATTCCAAGTGTTCTGAAATATGCAAATAAAAATTATTTAAAAGAACAAATCATAATTACTTTAAAATATTAATTACATTTATAATTATTTTTATTCACTTCATTATTTATTTATTTAAAGTTAGAAACGAGAGAAAAAGGAATTATTATTTTTCTAATATCAAAATTATGCAAAAAAAATCATACTTTTGAATTTTCTGCGATACTCTTGTTTTCGTAGAAAAATCGGCAAAACTCATCAATTTCATGCTTCGTGCAAAAATAGTGACAACTGCACCGACGTAAAAATTTGATTCATCAACTCCCTCGCATTTTGTTCGTCTTAAAAAGGTTTTCCTTGTTTTGACATCGAACTAAAAATTTATATTCATAAAATGATTGAATTTAATTGCTAGCATAGAAATTGTTACCAAAACGAACCATAAATTATTTTTAATAAAATACAAGTAATTTGCAATTATTATAATTATTATACGTACCAATTCTACGGAATTATCTGTGAGATAATAATATAATAAAAATTTTCTAGTAATGCAAGCCACTTTATCGTGCCATTCCGCTTCAAAAACATATCTTTCAGAATCTGTTGACATTTTTATTACCAAGGAAATGAATTGCTGGAAAATAAATAGACCTGATGATTACTGCAGAAAATGTATTTTACAAAATATCTCTCTAAAATAATTTTTAAAAATACTCTTATTAATATCTCGTGAGAAAAAAAATGATATTTATTTAGATAATTTAACGAAACTCAACAAAATGTATAATACGGATTTAGTGTGACTTATTTATACATTTAATTAATATTACAATTTTTTAAAAATTCTTTCTAATTTTAATGTTCAGTATTTTTATATGTATTTATAATTAATTAAATATTATTGAAATGTAATAAATTATATCTGGCAAATTGTAGAAAATTATGTTCAATTTTGATTGTTATAATAAACAATATTGTATTCATTGTTTCGTATGCAATACAAAAACAAAATTCGCAATATATAAACATAACCTATAATAATATGAACTGTCAAAAACACAATAAAAACAAAATTAGAACTTTCTTAATAAATTTATCATATATAATAAATTTACCTATCTTTACCTATCTCACCTAAAGATTTTTCTGTTTTTATTTTGCAGAATAATTATTAACAAATTAAAAATAAGAAAACAATAAAAAAAGGTTAAACACTGCCCTGGCCCCTGTTTGTAAACTACTTTGTTGCTATGGTTACGACTACGCTAGTCAATGACAAGCTTCATAAATCCCTCCCAAGAAACGAGTAACACTTCCGGAAATTTTTGAATTCTTAATGATTTTTTAAATTTAGTTTTAGACTTTCCTAAACATGAAAAATTGTAAATAATAAATTATTAATCATCAACTTATTAATATTTTGTTACGTTAACATTTATTTATATTATTATTACATGATATTCTTACTTTAATTTAATTTTTTATCAAATTGGAATTTCCCGCTTTTCTCTTGTGTCAAATACGTCAAATATCTTTTAACTTTTTTGAGTATAAATAAAAATTATTTCTTATTATTTGTTTACATTTTTGTATTTATTTTATTTTAAATAGATTTTATATCTATACAAGAGGACTTGAAAACGATTTTTAAAGCTTCGGGTCAAATTTCCATGTGTTAGTGTCACATGTGATGTATAGCAGAACAAATTTTTCTAACCTCAAAGACGTTTCGACAAGAGCCAAGAGCAAAAAGTTAAATAGTGTAAATAGTGTTAATTTATTGATTGAAAAATATAAATAATAGAATAATTAATAAACGCATATTATACAAAAATGGCTGTACAACTCACTGGAAATGTGGGATCGGAAGAAATTAAAACAGTACGTTAATTAATCACTTTTCTATATTCAACTAAATTCATGCTTTTTGAACAAAAAACAGAAAATTAATATTTTTATTTCTCATATTATATTTATTAACATTTGATGTTTATTCATAACTGAACGATGTGCTTTTTAATCTTTATTTTCATGTAAAACGTTTTTGTTAAATAATTATTAAAAAATAATTTGTTTAATTTTTGTATATTATTAAAAATAAGTAATGTTTATGTTTGCAATCGTAATATTTACAAATTCTGATATATTTTTCAAGCCGATGTAAATAAAAGCAAAACAATTGATTTATTAAATGCGGTGAAAAATATTTTTTTAAGTGTTAATCAAATTATTCTTTTTCAGTTTCGAGAATTTCTGATGAACTACAATAAATTATCGGAAATTTGTTTCGTTGATTGTGTGAGTGATTTTACCAGTCGTGATATTAAGAAGAAAGAAGAAAAATGTGCTCTCAATTGTATGGAGAAATTCCTAAAAATGAATCAAAGAATTTCACAAAGGTTTCAAGAATTTCAAATGCTTGCTAATGAAAATATTCTAGCGGCCGAGAAAAAATTGGCTCAAAATAAATAAACTATTCTAAGTTGATTGAAGGTAATATGTAAAAGGCTGTTGTAAAAATGTATATTAAAAATTCTGATTTTATATTTCCTGTCATTTTAATCATTCACTTTACTTCTACAATTATTTTAATTTCATATTTTTGTTGGGCATTTAAAAATAATATTAAACTATATTTATAGGAAATTATTAACATAAAAAATAGATTTAATTAAAAAAAATTCTAATATAGATTTCGGTTAGTTTAAATTAAGTTTATTTTAAATAGGTTTAATATTAACTCGTAGATTTATTTTATTTGAAAAACTAGCAAATGTTACGCGCGGAACATGATAATGAATTTTAATGGAAATTGCAAAATGTTTATTTTCAAATTTAAATTTTTGGATAAATTCATAATCAGAATTTGAAAAAATCACTTATTAAGTTAATATTTAATTATTATTGTTTATATTTTCAAAAACTTTAAAATATCTCTTCGTAAGAGTTTAATTATTGAGATACATAATAAAATTCTTCGGAAGAATTCAATTATTTTCATAAATAGTCAAATTCTACGCAGCAATTAAATTATTTTCAATACAATTCAATTATTTATTAAAGTCTTTGCAAACATTCAATTCTCTTAAAAGTAATTCTTAAAGTCATTTAGTCTAAAAAAATCAATTATTTCTTAGGTTGTCTGTAAAATATATTTTAAATATTCAATTATTTTACAAATTTTTAAGAAAATTCTTGTAAAATATTAAATTATTTTCTTTTGAAATAAAAAATGACACAATTATATTATAATAATCGACATTGAAAATTAATTAAATTTTGGAAGACTTGCTGTTCAAATTTTTAAGTATTTTGAAATTTTAAGCAAATAAAGAACAATAATTAGTTAAATATTTATTTTACAAAATTTATTAAAATTTGAAAAATTTCATTTGAAAATTTTTTAAAATTTAAGTTTTTGAAAAATATAGTAATTAAAATTTTTTAAAGAAAAAGGTATTTGAATTCACAATAATAATTTTAACAAACTTGAAACAATTAGAAATTCTGTAAAATTTTTTATTTTAAAGCATTTTATTTTCTCCTCATCAAAAATTGTCCATAAATATAATTATATTTTTGAAATTATATAATTTTATGAATTTAATTTAACAAAAATTTCAGTTAACATTTTAAAAAATAATTACAAAATTACAACCGTTATAACAGTAATTTTAGGAATTAATTAATTTTATAAGGTTTTTAAATTAAATTCCTTGAAAATTTAAGGAAAGCAAAAGTTTAAAAATCAAATAATTTTTATTTTAAAAAATTATTAATAACATTATTTTTCATTAAAAATTATCAAAGTTTTTTAATAATATTGTTTAAAAATTCTAAAAAAAAAGAATTTTGGATGAATTCAAGTTGCATATTTCAGAAATAATTATATTTTATAAGGTTTTTCATTGAAATTATTTGAAATTTTAATTCCTTGTGAAAAATAAATATGAATAATTTTTTAAATTTTTGTTTAACAAAAAGTATTAAAGTTTTTAAAAATTTAATTCAGAAATTTCGTAAAATTGTTTCTTGAAAAAATGAAACTAAAATGTTTTAAAATTACTTCTTTTTCCGAAAATAATTTTAAACAAGTGAAACAATTAAAAATTTTACCAACTTTTATTGAAATAAATTTTGAAGTTTAATTCAAGTTGCCGTTAGAAATATTTTGGCATTTATTAGATACGAGTTGTTCAAATAATTACATTTAATGAAAGATTTTTTAAGAAATTAAGAATTTTCATTAAATTTGGAAAAGCAAATTTTGAAAGTAAAAACGGAAAAGAAAATTTCACACGCGTTTAGTTTTGCTAGTTTGTTTATAAAAATGTTATTATATCAATTTGTTAATAAAATTTCACTTAATATAGATTTTCCTTCTATACAACTATTTTAATTTCATATTTTTGTTAGACAATTAAAAATAATATTAAACTATATATAGGAAATTATTACCATACAAAATTGAATTAATTAAAAAAATTGTAATATAGAATAACATTTAAGTTTGTTGAAATTTAGTTTATATTTTTATAAACATTAAAAACATATTTATGTTTAAAATTTACTCATAGATTTATTTTATTTGAAAAATTATTTAAATAGTGAAAAAAAGAAAAACTGTAATTATTGTCTGAAACTAAACTATTTTATTGAAATAATACAATAGATATAAGAAAAGTATTACGCTACTTTACAGGCCTGTTTTAAATAGTTGAGTAGATATTTTCTTTTTCTAAAACTATGTATCTAGTTATGATGAAATTTCCCCCAGTCTTCAAAAATTCTGCGATATAATATTGTAATTGTATATGCGTAACATTAAAATTAAATTATTTTACAAATAAATTGCAATTTAAGAAACAGACAATTTAAAAAAAAAACTTTGAGAATATTTTAAAAATATTCTCAATGTAACAAGTTTATTTAAAGACAAATTCTTTGCAAATTTCGTAAGTGCTGATAATTCGAATCACAATTTTTCAATAAAAATATTATCAACAAAACTTATTCATCTAATTTATAATAAATTGAACAATATAAAACATTTTTTATTTTAATAATTTATATGCTATTAATGTTAATCGTTTGTTGTGTTTGTTAAATTAGGTATAAATATTGTGTGTTTACCTAGTTATTTTTCGTTTTGGAAAAAAAAATGTAAATGCTAGTATCATTCGTTGTTATTTAACACGAAGCGATGGTTTTTTTTTATTTTTCTCTACTATCTCTCAAAATATTTTTCTTGTACGATTATTTAAACTATTTTTCGTTAAATATTTCTCTTAGAAAACATAGAATATACGTTTTTAGAAAATACGAGTTAAACTTTATATTAGATTTCTTTTTCTCTATGTTGAAAATAGCTGTGCTGTTTATTTCTTTATCTTTTTAATTAGATTTCGAGTGTCCGAAATTGTGAAATCTTAATTTTGTTTGACTGTCAATTCCCGAATTATGTGTGTTCCATTCGAATTGCGGGAGTTTACTTAGATTTTGCATTGAGCCAACAATTTGCGATATCATTGATGAATTGAAACTTGTGCCAGATATTTGAATTTCTTGATTTTGCATTGATGAATCGGGATTCGGTGAATTCGGTGGTGTTTTTCTTAGGCGTTTATAATCTGAAAAACGATTCAATGACACTTGATCGACGCATATTGCCTGTGTTGTCTGACGTGTTTTGTACAAAATTGGACAACTTAAATCGCCCTTGAGACTTAGACTGTAAAGATTTGCAAGACGACGCAATTTCTCACGTTCCGGCTGATGCATTGGATGTAATTTTAATTCACTTTGATTTGGATCCTGCAGGAAACGCGAGACTTTCTCATTTGCCGATGTGATTATTGAATAGCCAGGTTTATTATCAACGTGACGACGACCGGCGCGTATTTCACGTCCATTCATTCCATCGCGAATCCATTGAATTCTCTGTCGATAGCATTTTCGCGCTTCGTCAGTGAGATGCTCGGAGCTGCCGTGTAAAATTGCTTGAAGCGCCGAATCAGCTGCGACTTTATCCTCGCTTATTATACTGTCGGTGTCGTCCCACCAGCTCGATTCTCCGATCCAATCCGATTGCTCATCGTCACCTGGAATAACAAAAAATTTTCTTTCTTATTGTAGAAAAAGAAAATAATTTTTTATACAAATTAAATTTAATTCTACCTTCACGATCTTCGTCGTTTGTTACGATTCCCGTTTCTGAATCGCTGGACGAAATACTTGAACTTGAAACTTGTGAACAATCCATTGCATCCTCGCTTTGAACTTTTCCTCTATTTTTCGACTTTGAAACGCGAGTCGGTTTCGGAGAACGCATCTCACAATCTATTGATCGCTCTCGACATGATCTTTTTCTCTTTCCACACCTGTGAGATTGTAATTTAGAAATAAATCTTCGGAATAGATAGAATTAAAGTAGTTATCTGTAGAAAAAAATAAATATATAAATACCAAATTGCTCCGTAACGATTTTCGCAATCGTTTCTGAAAATTCTTTTCTTTTTTCCAACTGAAGTTGAAATAATAGCGACTGCCTGTGAAGTTGATGGATTTGAATCTGAGTCAATGGCCATTCTCTTGAATTTCCTCTTACGTCTTGTATTAACTCTTGGCACAAAATTTTCATTAACCGAATCGCTCTCGAAATTACTGGCGTTATTTAAATTCGAAAAACGAGCAAATCTCTTTGTGCGATTTGTATCATCACTGTCGGATTGATATTTCGATGAGGAAGCAGTTTTCGATACTATTCTTATGTCACAAATTGACGATGAACTGTCATCTGAATGTTTATTGGCACTTAATGAAGCTAAACAGTAAATAAGTTCTGTTAGACATTTATTAAAATTATTAATTGATTATTAAGTAAACATAAATATAAATTAATAAAAATGTAAATAAATATAAATAAAAAAATGTTATTTATTACAAATTCAAGGAAGTTAAAAATTATTTAAAGCAAAACAAAATTATGAATTATTCCAATTCGAGGTTGCCACAGCTCAGGGAATTCAGGGGTTTTTATTAAGAATCATTTTTTCTATTTTTGACAATAATAGTTTATTGCATAATTTCATTATTATTGAAAAACGATCATAAAATTATTACTTATAAATTATTTAATGAAGTATTTTTTTGAAAGATTTCAATTTTAATTCTGTTGAAATTAATTATAATTTTAAAAATGTTAACGCAATTCTTTGAAAAAATTCAATTATTGTTAATAAATATCAAAATTCTTTACGGAAATTCAATTATTCTAAAAAATTGTCGTCAATATTTTAATTATCTTTATAAATCATAAAATTCTTCACCAAATTTGAATTGTATTCAAGAATTTTTATAAAATTCATTGAATTTAATTATTTTCATAAATAGCAATATTCATCACAAGAATTTGATTATTTTCAAAAGTAGTAAAATGAAATTATTTCCAAAAATTTTAATAGAATTCATGACAAAACTTCAATTATTTTCAAAAAAATTTCTTAACTCATATATTTTCAATATTTTACTAAGATCATAAAAGTTCCCAAAACAGTTTAATTATTAAACAAAAATTTTGATAAAATTCTACAAGAACATTAAATTATTTTCCAAAAAAACAAGTCTTCGCAGTAATTCCATTATTTTTTTAAATTTTACAATTCTGTTTAGGGATTTAATTAAGTTCGTAAATTATTAAATTATTCAGAGAAAGTCAATTATCTTTAATGTTAACAATATTCATCACAAGAATTAAGTTATTTTCAAAAGTAATAAAATTCAACTATTTTCAAACATTTTTCTTAATTTAATAATTTGTTTATCTATTATTTTAATCTAATTTCCCAACAGAATTCAATTATTTAAAAACAATTTTGGCAAAATTTTGCATGAGTATTCAATTGTATTCTAAAATAATGAAAACTTCACAGAGAATGCAATTATTAAAAATAGAATTTGCATGAATTTTTTTAAAGAAAATTAATTGTTTGAAACTTTTTTATAACATTTTTTATAATTATTTAATTTTTTTTCATAAATAATAAATTTCATTGCGGAATTTCAATTACATTTATTACAATTTTGATCGAATTCTTCGAAAAATGTAATTATTCTTCAAAATTTCATTAAAATTCATCGAAAGAATTCTATTGTTTACACTTTTTTTTACTAAATTATATAAGAATTCAATTTTAATTCAGTTATTCAATAAATTATCTATGTTTTTATTCAAATAATTGAATTCTCGTAGAATTTTCCAATAAAAAATGATTTAAAAATTAATTTTAATGAAAGTTTTTTATAATAGTTGAATTTTGGAGAACTGACTTGTGATTGCAATTTTTAGAGATAATTAAATTTTGTAAAGGTTTCAAATTATAATTTTTGAATATCTGAATTTTTCATGCTTTTAATTAAAAATTCTATGAACCTAATTTTCCTAAAAAAATTTGTAGAAAATAATAATTTTTTTTAGTGTCTAATCATTTTTAGAGCAAATCAAAATATCATTTTGGATCAGGGAAAAAGTCAAAATTTTGTCTGCAAATCAGGGAAAAATAAAACTACATTTTTTGTGTCAACCCTGTAATTGAAAAGCTAAATATATTAATGGATATATATATATATTGCTTAATTAAAATTCTAGACTTACGAATATTTCCTGTTGAACGGGCTCGTCTACGAATTCCCCATCTGCGTCTGACATTTGCACTATTGCTGCTTTCCTCAAGTGCCAATGTTAAATCATGAACAAGCGCTTCCATTTTTTCTCTTAAATCCACTGGCACTGCTTTTAAAACACGCTCCATTTGAGGGATGATTTATTCTAAAAATAGCAATTAGTAAAAATTTCCGAAATGCCGAAATCCATTGAAAACAATAAAATAATTGTCATTTTAATTAAATAGTACAATAGATATTTGAAGCAGTGATTGACATGAGCAGACGGGTGTGACATTATTTGCTTTTTAACCCTTTAAAAGTAGGGTTAGGACACTATTTCTCTTTGCCGAAAGTATTTTTATAACACTTTTCACATTATATCATTTTTGTTAAAATATTTTCATTACCAGCTGTGAAATATTATAATTTTAGAAATATTTTTTTCTATTGTTATACCGCACGGTATAAGAAATTTGTTATATTATCATTAATTTGTAATTAACAATGTGTCATTAACCATTATCGTCAAACAATTCAAACACTCGTGTAATTTTCACCAAATTTTCTACTTTTTCATCAAAAATCTTGTAAATTAACCATATTTGGTATTAAATTCACCGTACATATTGTATCACTTTTTTCTAATATACCTTTAAAACATAATCAAGTACTTATTAAAATACTGTTGACAATCATTAATTGCAAAGAGTTGCGAAATTACGATAATTCTCGGACAACAATTGTTTTTATGAATTTGACCCTTCTGCATATTAAATTAAAAATAGATAAATCTTGACAATTCGGGAATGATTGTTATACTAAAAAAATGCATAGCAAAATATGTAAACATTTATTACTAACCTGTCGTACACTATACTATTCGCAATTCGAGTTTTTTTTCACAAAATCATGACTCTGAAACATATGTTTTATTGACATTTAAAAGAAACAATTCTAAGTTTCTAAATATTTAACAAAAGTAGGCGATCACTGTCTTCTTTGGATAAATACATGTGAGTAATTACTTTTTTTCCTTCTTTCATTTCATATACATACACAGTGACATAATTTTACACACAAAGAAACGTCATTTTCCTGTCACAAGAAAAAAACTTTTTCCCCCGGGTTATTTGAATTTTAAAATAAAAATTGAATATTTTCCAAGAAATTTATTCAGAAAAAAGAATGAAATTAGTAGAAAAGGAGGATTTTTTATAAATGTTGAATAATATTGATATTTTGATGGAAAAAGGATATTTATTGATTGTATTAATTAACCGTAGGAGAAAAAAGATGTAGGGATTTTAAGGTTAGGAGTACTAGATGGAAAAACATGCGCAATGCTTACTGCGCATCTTGTCTTCTAAATTTTTTAGGATTAAAATCGATTTTCTGTTATTAAGCTCACAATAATGGTTTTCCAGATTGGAATCAATATTTAAATTTACATTTCTATTATATACTCATCGTTTCTTATTAGAAAACTGAACAAAAGAAAATTTGAGATTCAAAATTCGCTCCATTGGTGGGATTTGAAATTTGATGTTGGCTAAACTGCATAATTGAACGAGCTATGTCATTTCCGGTTGAACTGCAAGAGGGACGCTTGCGCGTCAAAGATTCTTTTTGCATAGTAAATTGCTTATTTCGTGTATATGTGTGTTGTGCTGCAGTGTTTAGTGCTTGCTTGTAACAACAGACAAATGAACTCGACGACATTAAGTGCAAAAGTAACAGTTGTTTGTGAAATTAGAACTGCTTACTTGCAATACTTAAAGTATAAAGAAACGTGAGGATTAATTGACGAATATTGTGTGTTCAAGTGCAACGTCTTTAAAAAAGAGGCCGAGCTGTGGCCCGGCGGAATTACACGATGGAAACTGCCGATCTTAATGGCGGGAACGCCGAGGTGGCGTGCGAAAGTTCTAACCTCGAAACTGTCGAGGAACAAATAGAAAAACAATCTGAAGGAGAAAAACCTGAGGAAACTAATGAAAT
Organism: Leptopilina myrica (nomen nudum); assembly: GCA_032872475.1. Lineage (NCBI taxonomy): Eukaryota > Metazoa > Arthropoda > Insecta > Hymenoptera > Figitidae > Leptopilina > Leptopilina myrica (nomen nudum). The sequence continues at coordinate 18,858,029 of CM065458.1, read as the reverse complement.
CGAACAAGAAATAAATGGCGATACAACGGATTTATCGAAAAGTATCGCGTCACCGACCCGAAGAACTTTGCGTAAAACCAAGGCCAATTCGACAAGCAACGTCGAAGCCGTCGTCGAGAGTGACGCAAAACCCAAAATGAAGGGATGTAAACGAAAACTTTCAGATCCTGATATGAATTCAGAGGAATCACTCGATTTCACCGGCTTTGATAGTCGTTATTTTGATAATTCCGATACGGGAAATTTAGTTCTTCAAAAGCTAATTGGTAATTAATTTATTCGCACTAGATATTCATTGATCACGAATGGGGAAAAAATGATTATACCAATCACTTTTTTATCGAAAAAACAAATTGTTTTAATTAAGTTTCAAACTTCTATTTTTAATCCTTTTTTTGTTTATATATATACAAAAGAAATAATGTTTATCATCCAATATACCTAACCTATAAAAATGTTAAGTTCATTAATTTTAGATTTGCTTTTCGTTTGTTTAAAGTCATGTTTCTTTTTACTCTTCTAAGATTTTAGGAAAAGAAAACTGTTTCTTTCACTAAACTTAATTACCATGATTAAGTAAATCATTAGTTAAAAATTTAATATATTATTTAATATTACTTGAAATTAATTACTTTTAATTATAGAGTGTTAATTTGAGAAAATTGTTTAATTTTTAGCTGAAGTAGAATTAACAGTTGGTACGAAAGCAAAACGTGGTCGTCCATCTCGAAAGAGTATAGCGAGCGACAGCAAACAGGATGATATTCTAAATGACGTTCGTGAAATTATGTCCGCCAAAGAGCCTGAGCCGATGGATGTTACGAATAATTTTGAACCCGATGCACCTCAGACGAAGATTGAAGAAACACTTAGTAAATCGTCAGTTTCAACTGTAAATAATAGTACGCCGAATGTTACTTCAAAATCAAAAGCAAATCGATCATTAACAGCAGTAACTCCCTCGACACCAGTGGGAAAACCAAAAGTCGACTTATCAAATCCCGCTTTTCTAGAGCCATTTAAAAGTGGTTGGAAACGAGAATTAGTTCATCGTGGTGCTGGAAGTGAAGCTAATCTCAAAAAGGTGGCTGATATCTACTATATCACACCACAAGGAAAAAAGATTAGAAGTTACAAAGAAATTTCTGGCCATTGTAAGTAATCTCTTCATAAAGTTAATTTTTCTTTTTTCAAAGAAGGTCTCAAACCATTATATTTCGAATAAAGTCGTTGCGGCCTAATTTAAAATAAAAATTGATACTTTTAGAAATGAATCTGTATTATCTCTGAAGCACGAAATGAAAAGAATTATATTGAAATATTTATTTCTTTTCTTAAAATATGGGTGTAAAGTGTAGACTGCGAAAAAATGTAACTTTTTTAGAAATTAGAAAATATTTAAAGAATTATTGAAAAATTCTTAAAAGTGCAAAAAGATTTATTGATTCATGTTTAAAATTAGTTGATTAATTATTCTTGAATAAAAAAACTAATAAAAATATAAAAATAATTGATAAAATATGTTTTAAATAATCTAATTTTGACGTTTTTATCAATTAATTACGAGAAGGGGGAATTATTGAATTAAATAAAAACTTACCGAATATGGAGTATTTTTGATGAACTTTCAAGATTTCTAAGCACTTTTTTAATTTTTCCTTTAAATATACAAGAAATATTGAGTTGAAAGTACGCGATCTCCGAATTTGGCACTTTCACAAATTCTAAATCACAACGATATCTATACACTCAAAAATTTTCGTTTTGGTCCCGGGTCTATTTTAAAAAATACAAAAGTTTAAAAATTGTACATTTGTTGAGGTTAAAACTATTTATTTTCTTAACATTGAAATTTAAACACTATGATCGGAACGTGATTAACAAAAATAAACCAATTTCAATTAAAAGAATATAAATAGTTTTAACCTGAAAAAATGTAGAATTTTTAAACCTTCGTTATTTTTAAAGTAGAACCGGGACCAAAACGAAAATTTTTGAGTATATAGATATCGACGGTGATTTAGAATTTGGGAAAGTGACAAATTTTTATATTTTTCTTTAACGGAGTTATTAAGTTGTAAAGTGGTCATACAAGTTTTTTGGTCAAAAATTCGATGTGTTACAGAATTTCAAAGTTTATAGTGACAAATACCTCATTTCGAGAAAAACGGAATAAAAGATTATGATACCTATTAATTGTGATATCTCTGATTCTTCTGGGAAGTTATTCAGATAATAATTGTTTTCAGTCCAGGGCACCTTAAAGATGAAAAACCAATAGGTTTCAAATTTTCAAAACCTCCCCATTCCTCCTTTTTGTTTGAAAATACGAAAAACCGAAAAAATAGGCCCTTTTCATGTGGACGTCCACATTTAAAGGAAAAATTAAAAAAGTGCTAAGAAATCCTGAAAGTTCATCAAAAATACTCTAATTTTAATTTTCCATCTGTTTTTTATTTTTTTTTTAGAAAAAATGAAAAGATTAATTACCTAGTCCTAAAATGTTTGTTACAAAGTGCTAATTTTTCTGGAAAGAAGAGAAATATTGAAAAATAACATTAATAATTTTTGTAGATTAATAAAAATACTTTTGTATTATTTGAAAAATAAAAATAAAATAAATAAATAGCTATTATTAAATTTAAATAGTGAAAGTGAAAAAATAAAGAAAAGTAATATTATCTATCAAAACATATATAAAAAACAAAAGCATAATCATGACTAACTTCAGGTGTGGACAGACTGGACAGAATGAATACGACGATTGTTATAGTTAATAATAATAATTAATGATTTACCACTAATTTACAAGTTTTAAAATTCAACTTGTGAATTAGTAGTAAGTTATTATAAATTTTTTAATTTTTAATAAGTTTTTAATAAAATAACACAAAATGCAAGAAAAATAATTTATTTAATTATTTCTACAGTGAAGGAGAGTGACAATTTGACAGTGGAAAATTTTACCTTCCATAAGGAGACCCTTGGCTTGAATGATCCCGAAAAGGAAATAGTTCGAACAGCCCGAAGAGGAGGAGCAAAGGTACATTTTTAAAAATTACCAAATGTAGAAAAGAAGTTTTTTTTTCGAAAAAGAAATTGCTTTGATAACAATTATTCTCTGTAGGATGCCACTCCAGGAGGAAAAACTGCGGTTAAAAAAGTAGCTGCCTCTCCTGCTGCTGTCACTGTTGCTAAGAAAACGCCAGCGAAAAAGGCAGAAAGTATTCCATCACAAGTAGCAACACCAGTGGTGATTAAAACCACTCCTGCTAAATCAGTCGGAAGACCACCGAAAAATACACCCGCTTCACAGAAAGTTAAACCCGTGAAGAAAACGCCATTAAAAAGTAGTTGTTTCTTTACAAATTTTTATAATTTTTTGACTAACTAGATTTAATTTGTTTATTTACTGTATTTATTTGTCTATTTATTGACTTCTTTATTTATTTTGTTTAAGAGTTTTTAGGGTAATTACCTACATTTTTTGTTTCAATTTTTATTATTTCTTTGCGAAATTACTTACTTGTGGAATAATTGTTTTAGAAGAGACGAAACAAAAGCAAATTGATCAAAAACAATCTTCACCTGCGCCTGTTGCCGAATCTAAGGAAAATGATTTGTCGCCTGCGATAAGTTCTCCAGCGACTAGACGAAGTCAACAGGCAATTGAGAAAACTGCTTCGCCGAAAGCAAAACGACCACTGAAGTAAGTCATTCTTCATTACCGATTAATCAATCTCTGCATAATTTACGTTTATTTTATTTGAAAACAAAATTTCATTGATGTATTTGTTTTTTAGATTCTAATTCATTTTAGTATTTTTTTTTTGCAGAAATTTACTTTCAATTCGTATTATTAGGAAAAGACTCGCGTCTAGGGAACTTGTAAAATAAAGTTTTTTTTTGCTTTTTTAAAGAAACTTTCTTTTAAAAGTACTCTAAGTGTAAAATCTAAAGATATCTTAATTTATCATTAAATTATTAAAGTTAATTTTGCATTGAATGAATACTGTTAAAAGACAATTTTTTGAACTTTGAATAATAAGAAGCATTTGAACAAGTTTGAAGTGGGTTAACAAAAATGTTATTAATCAAAAATTTTGGCACATTCAAATTTTAATTGTTTCAATTTAAATACAATGGTTTTAATTAGTTTCTAAAAGTTTTGTTTTAACTTCTAAACTTTGAAATTACCATGAATTCTAGTACAAAATCTTAAATTTTTCTATTTTCGCCTATAATTGAACTTAACAGAATACGAAATTAAATTTTTTACAAAAAAAAGTGTGATAAAATTATTATTTATAAGTAAGTTATTTAATGAATTTTTTCTTGAAAATTCATAAAAAAATTGAATTTTTAAAGAGATGCTTTTACAATTTTGATAAATTAGTGAATTACAGATTTTTAATTTTTTAATTTAAAAAATTTAATATTAAATTCAATGAAAAAAAATTCTTAATAAAAATTTTGTTAGTATTTTTAAGTTGAAGGAAATTGTTAAGTTTATTTTATTTTTAGATTTTTTTACGATAAAATACCGTGTATTTGAAAGAAATTTACAAGAGAGTCTTTTACTACTAAATACGGTTTGAAATAAAATGCTCCATTATTTTTTGTAGATTTATTACATTTTATTTTAACTTAACAGATGTCGAATTTGCAAGAATCTTTATTTATTTTATTTATTTGTTTATTAAATCAATTTACTAGTCAAAAAAATGTGATTAGAAATTTTTGTTTCTAATTTGAATGAAATTTTATGAAAATAAGAATTTATTTTTCTTCTTTTTGTCATAAAAAAAACTTGCTTGTTGGAACTGTTGCAAAGGAAATTAGTTTGGTATAAGGGTATAAAGAAATTGTTATTTAAAGCAAAATTTTTAATTTCCATTCCCTCTCTACAAAAAAAAAATAATAATAATCCAAATAACCAACCACGACTTCACTTTCATCACGCTCAATTTTAAATACAAAACGGAACCTGTTGTCCCTTTTCCCTATCAACGCACATCTTACAGGGCCAAAGTTCTGGAACCATGTAGTCTGCGATGTTCAACCAGCATGGGACAAATACCCAGTTTACAATGCTCAGTCTGCCTTTGTCTTTATCATCCCGAATGCGTTCACGTCGTCGAATATGCAGGCTGCGATTATGTCTGCGAGGTACGAGTTCATCATTTTATCGAATGAAGATGCAAAAAAAAAACAGTCCACTCTCGATAAATTGAAGTTCACTTTGTGTCTGTTGAAAAAATTTTGATTCAATTTATCAAGAATCGACTGTATTTAGATTAATTTATATTAAAATTTATTTTTGAACGATTTGTTTCTAATTCTTTTCTATTTATTTTTCGTTATTACAAATAATTTTTAAACTTGTAGACTTATTTTCTTTTTAAAGAATAATTTTTCTTTCTTATAGAATTGTCGACATGACACGGATGAAACGGCAACGCAACTACAACCGCAAAATTCAACGCTAACACCACCTCCGCTAATACCAATTAGTATGATAGGTACATCAAATATAAAAGCAAAACATTCAGGTAATATTGCACCTCCAAAATTACAACGTATACCAAAGTCCGATGGTACGGATGCACATTTACGAATTATTTCGAAACATTTAAAATCAGGTCCATGTCAAACAGCAGTAGCACTACCACCACCGCCCACTCCCACTCCTCCCCCTGCGTCTCATTCAATTGCACAATCCACGGAGAAAAAAGAAGCGGCTTGGTTCAATAAAAATGACAATGATTTTCGTCTCAACAGTTATGATGGATCGGTGCCGAAACCAGCACAAAATATTGCGACAATGGCCGGCAAACGATATATAATAATACCAAAAAATAATTCCATGGCAGTGCAACCGGCAATCACTGTGAAACAGGATAAGATCATCGATAAAACACCAGCATTGCCGATTAATTCATCAACCGACAATACCACCGTTGCAAATGAGGAGATCACTCAATCAAAGGAATTAACGCCGCCGATCGTTGAACAAAATGAAAAAACAATAATTGATAATGAAGGTACCAGTGAAACGTCAATGGAAATTTCGAGTGATAATCAAAAGGAGAATGTTAACGAAGATCCTGTAGACGATTTGAAAAATATTTCGCACGAGATTTCTAAAGATATTGATGAAACTGGCGAGTGTGGAAAAGAATTTTCCACTCCAATGGAAATTGAATCGAATGAACAGAATTTACCTGTGGAGTCGAGTGATAATGGTAAATCGTCTGAAATTGTGAATTTGGGGAGGAAGAAATTGAAAAAAGCGATAGGAAAAAATCGAAAAGGAGTGCGAAGTAAATATTTGTCGAATGGTACAACGCAGAAGTTGGTGGATGAACGTGCATCGTCGGGAATTCTTAATATTGCGAGAACTGGATTAAAGTGAGTAGTTATTTTTTTTCAGTTTTCCCTTTTTTCCTAGTGATTTTTTTTTAAATCGATTAATTAACTCTTTTTTGAGGTTTTGGCAGTTGCTTTGTACATATTGTGTTTTATCAATTGTTTCTTGTGAGACCGTAAAAACGCAGAATTCTTACTTCAATAGAGCACTTATTTTCTAGTTTATGATTTTTTATCCGCACTCATTATGACGAGTTGGTTTTGTTTTTTTATTGATTCATCGCTTGTTTTATTTATTTTTAATATTTGATCAAAAAAAAACATTTTTCGAAAGTTAAAGATCTGCGGAGAATTTATCATTAAATTGATTTTTAATGTTTTTCTAAAAGTTAAAAAAAAAATTTTATTGAAATTTTAAATACGTTTTAATAATTAGTAATTTATTAACTATTGCTTTTTTTGAATACTTAAAATAACTGACTGAAATAAAGAAGTAAACAATAAAATAAATACAAATTTTTTATAGTTGATAACTGTTAAAAACGACTTTCGTAACTCATTGAATTTCTTTTAAACAAACAGATAGTATTTATTATTTCTTAATACTTGACGTAATATTATTATAACAAATTTTCAATTAGAAAAAAATTCTTTTATTTAAAAGTTCATAACTTCAGGAACAGAAGTAAATTAAAAAAAGTTTTTACATAAAAATTAGGTAGTTCTTGTATAAATAAAATATGTAATGCTCTTGAATTTTAATTCTTAAATTAGATTTTAAATCAAAAATAAGTTTTTACTTGTTTTAAATATTTTTTTGATAATTAAACTAGAAATCTTTGTTTTATTTAATTAAAATTGTTATGGGATTTTTAATTAACTAAATGCTCTTAGCAGTGGAAACTGTTTCGCAAATTTCAGTTTATAACTGGAATTTTCGGATATTCTTTTGGACTTTTCATTTTTTTTAAATTTAACAAGTAAAAATTCTTCTGTTAATGAAGTTTATAATTTATTTTTCCCATTATTTTAATAAATTTATCATTTTTAATTTAATAAGTAAAACTCTTCGGCTGACGAATTTCTCCATTACATTATTTATTTATAATCGCTATAATTAGTTAATTATTTAATTAAATAACAGAAAAATTAATTAATCCCTGGGAAAAGTTGTGCAATGAATGGAAGAAATTAAAAGTTCTCCGCAGAATCAATACTTTGGTTTCTTTATCAATAGAATAGATTAAAATTATTCGAGTAAAATTTAGCAATTTTTTTTATATGTGCAAATATAAAAATCCTCATTAAAAAAAATGAATTTGATTTAAAAATCGAAGCACACTGCCTCAGCTTCGAAATATTTTGCCAAAATTTCTAAATCCTAATGGAAATAAATTAATTTTAATGAAAAAACATTTTTGTAGTGTCAATGTAAAGTTTATTTAATTTCTGTTAATTGAATAATGTACACACAAGTTATAATTTATTTACTAAAATCATTGATTTTTGAATGTAGAAACTATTTATTGAAAATGTATACAAAAATAATTATATTATTACTACAATTATAAGGAGTGAATGATAAGTGCTTCACTGAAAAAATCTAATTCATTTTTACTTTTTATATTTACAGATATAAAGACAATGTGCGAGCTGAAAAAAAACAAAACTTTTAGTGCGTTTTCCTATCAATTTTCCACGATCCCCTCTATCCTTGATTTTCTCATTAACACGCTTCTTTTGTTTATTCTTTAATATTCAACGCTTTATGTTGAGATTTTGATAAAATATTGAAAATTAATCTAATTGAAATTGACAATATTTTTGAAAATACATTTTTTTGAAATTTGAAAATATTTTTTGTAGAGAAGGCAATTTTGATATTAACAATTCTTTTTTTTCTATTTACAGAAGGAAGCAAGTACAAGCGGAAACGGAACAACGGCAAAATTTTATGGTATCAGTTTGCGCTGGTTATCATGCATTATCAAAAGTCTTTCAATATTTAAAAGTACAAGAATTATTGAGAGTTGGACGTGTTTGTAAAATGTGGCGTGATCTCGCTGCGCATCCATCATTATGGAAAACAGTGCGAATGAAAAATAGTCAAGTGACCGATTGGAATGGTTTCGCTGAAACTCTAAAGAAAAGTGGAACACAATATTTAGATTTAAGAAAAATGATTGCTTCCGGTGAAACTGAAGCGATGTGGAGAAATTTTGCCGCTGTTATACCACGTGTCAATAGTCTCGTTAAATTGGAATTTTGTCGTTGCACGGAAATTGGAGTTGAGGAAGTCATTAAAAATTGTTCGCAATTGGAAGTTTTAATAGCCCTTATGATCAAATGTGAGACATTGAATTTAGAATCATTGGGAAATCTCAAACGATGTCGTGAATTAAGACTGAAATCCATGGGAGGAATGTATTTGCAGGATGATCTCTCGTCTATAAAGGAATGCACTCATTTGACCTATTTGGTGAGTATACGAGAGAAATTCTATTTTTTATTTCTTGTTATTTATTTATCTTTACTTTTATTTTCTCAAAATATATTTTTCTTGAAAATAATATTTTTATTTCAATATTTTTATATTGATTATTCAGAGTAATCAAGGAAAAGCCAGGAAATATTATCGAAAGTACTGGAAATATATTCAATTAATAAGTAAATTCTGAATTTTATTGTTCAGCAGCATTTAAGAATATTGAAAAGATTCATTTTTATTTAAAGTCTTTTTTATTTCAAACAATAATAATTGAACGTGACAGATGTGAAATTTAATTTATTTTAAATGATTTTAAAAGCTATCGAAAAATTATTATTTACAAATTATTTTTATAAAATGTAATTAGTATTTTTGAACAATTTCAGATTCAAAATTTTTAAAAATCCAACTTTAATAAAAATTCTTCAAAATAATTCAATTCTTATAATTTTTCTTAAAAAATTCAAATATTTTCTTACACTTGATAAGATTCTTCAGAGGAATTCAATAATTTTCAATTTCCCGAAAGAATTCAATTATTTTTAAAAACTTTATATGAAATTCTTTGTAAGAATTCAATGTTTTCTCTCAATGCAATTTCAATTGAATTTCTTGAAAAAATTTAATCATTTTCACAAAATATTCCTAAAATTTTTCACAGTAATTAAATTACTTTTCAAAATTTAAATAAAATTCTGCGCAAAGCTATTTCAGATTCAAAATTATAAAAAGTTACAAAAATTACAAAAAGAATTATATAAAATATAAATTCATATCAAAATTTGTCAAAAATGTTATATTTTAAAATAGAAAAAATGTAAAATATTAACGTAAAATTATTTTCTTGACTTTACATCAAGTTTTAAAAAGGTTGTATTTTTAATTTTTCAATTCTGAAGAAGTTCTGTTTTTAAAACATTTTGATTAACATTTTTTTGAATAGAAATTAAATTAGAAAATTTTTAAATTCTTGAAATTTCATGAAATTGAATTGTAAATAAATAGATTTATATATTTTTGGTTAACTTTTTGTTTCTTTAAAAAAATAATTGAAAATTCTAAAGTAACTTTCTCAAAAATTGTTAAAAATATTTGAATTAGATAAGAATTTTAGTTAAAAATTCTCGATATCTAGATAATAATTGAATTGAATGCTGGAAAATAATTTTGAAAAAGTACAATAGCAATTTTTATAAATTATTGAATTTCAAGGGAATTAAAATTTGTTAGTCTTAATTTTTATGGAAAGATAATAATTAAATTTATGAAAAGATAATAATAATTTAATATTTATTTTTAAAAAACTGTTGACGTTCCGAATAATTTTACAATTAGAGATATATTAAAAACTAAATGTATTTCAAACATTTTTTTTCTATCTAATTATTTTTAGAGTATTAATTATAATATTCTTTAGAGGCAGGAAAAAAGTCTAAGTTCTCTCTAAAAATCATGAAAAAATAAAATAAAATTTTTGTGGCAACCCTGATTATTTTAATTAAAATTACAATATTTTTTCTCCACAGAGTCTCACGACAATTAAAGATCTCGGTCAAAAGAAACTCGATGCATTGCAATTTCTAGTTAATTTAGAAACACTCGAACTAGGCGATTGTACTGATTTTCCCGAAAGTTTTGGAAAAGAAGCCCTAGTGAAATTAAATAAATTAGAGCGATTAAGACTGGAAAAAGGACAAGGTTCATGTTCAACATTCGATATATTGGATGGCGCTTCAAAAATAGAGAGTTTAAATCAATTGGAACTTGTTAATTTCGATGTGAAGAATGGTTTTGATAAATTTTTGTCAAAATGTACAAATATCAAAAGATTATTAATAATACCGACGTATATATCACAATCGGCAACAACAAATAATATGGTACTTGCCGGTGTCATTGAATTGTCACAGAATTTAACTCATTTTGTTTGGGGTGTCACATTAGAATTATTGCGAGTCACTGAATTGTTTGTCGATCAATGCAATCAAATGAATAAAACTGTTAGCGGCGACTCGATACCAGTGCTAAAACCAGTACCATGCTTGAAATTAATTCAAGACAATGCCGATGATGCGGACAGCAAAAAAGGTAAAAAAGAAATTAAAATACTTTTCTTCTATTTGTAAAAATCATTTTCATATTTTTTTTTGTTTGTTTCTAATTTGTAAAAATGTTCTTTTATTTCAAGAAGACGATGACAAACAAGCGAGCGGATCGAATCCCCAGGTGGATATTTTGCCCATGTCGCAATTACAAAAGCTCTTGCTCACCGCATTACCGAAGACAAGAGTGAAGATATTGAAAATTCCCTTTAATGCAACGTGGAGGCAGAATATTTCCGACACAATTTCTCAATAAGGGAATTTATTTTTTAAAGAAAAAGAAAGAAAAAAATCTAATAATTGTTGTGAACATTTTTAACAACAAATATTAACTGTGCAACTTTTATCTGATACTTTGTCCCAAATCATTTTATTTGAAAGTGAATGTGTGTGAAAAATATCGACAAAGACGGATCAAATAAAAGCTTCATCAGATGCAGAGGTACTGCTTAGTTTCAGGTAAATTTTAACATTACAGAAAGAAAAAGAAAGAAAATCTGTCATTTAAAGAACGTCCAATTGCATCGACAGTGAAATTTATTACTTTTGTTTAAAAATTGAACAATACGATAAATATTTATCAGAAATTTTGCAGTAAGATTATATTTAGACGTTAGATTGTATAATATTATGAAATATTATATATATTATAATAGCTCTAATTATTGTTTGGGTTTTAACGCTGCAAAGAAGTTACGGGAGAAATTATATTTGGTAACTTGATAAATTTTGTAAAAAAAAATACATTATTGATATGAGGGATATCTAAGAAGCCCAGCGATGTACTAGGAGACTTTGAAAAAAGAAAAAAAATTATATTTATATATATATATATATACAATCAAATATATATATAAAAATCTCATTGTTATCCTAGAATGACTGAGAGGCTTTGTAGAATATTTAGAAGCATTTCTTAATAATTAGATTTAGATTTTTCTGTAATTTTCAAAATATCTATACTCTTTTTTAAAAAGAAACATTAAATTCTGTAAAGAAAAAAATATATATAAAAAATAACATATATATTTCTTTACAAAATTAAGATTCCTTTGCAGCGCGGAAATTCTTAGATTCCCCCCCTTTTTTTTTGTTTAAACGAGTTTTTATTTATACAAAACATTCAGGAAATTCTAGGGAACATGAATGGAAAAGAAAAAGTAATTTTGGCATTAATAGAATAATTTATTAATACTTTTTATTAGATTAGCTTGAAAACTAAATTATTACCGTTTTATTTATATAAAATTCTTAACTCTTCTTGTCTCATTGAACATTCTCTTCAACGAGATGTTTTAAACAATTGAAAAAAAAACTAAATTATAATAATGAGCATGTTCTTTTTAAAGTAATTTAGATTATTATTTTTTATGACTTAATTTAAATTCTTATTAAATATTTTTGTTCACAAATTTGAAATATATAAAATTAAAAATATTTTAATTACAAAAATTATTTTAGTGTGTTTAGCATAATTTTTATTTTTAAACATTTCTAAAATAGATGCATAAACATTTAAAATGTAAAAATGAGAAATACAGTTACATTATTATATACTTTAAAGATAATAAACAGTTATAAACTGTTTCTAGTGTTGTTTATTGAAAAAAAAAAATGGAAACTGAAATATTTATTGTAATATTTTTTAAATAATCTATTTTTTTAGACACAAAATATAATGCGTCTTTAAAAGATTTGGATTTTACAAAGATAAGAAATTTGCATTTAGTTGAATGAATATTAAATATTGTTATTTTTTCGTTTTTTGTTAATCATTTGAATCGACATTCTCTAGAATTTCTTAAATGCTCCCTTACTCGGTGAAGGGCAAGAATTTTCTCCTTGTAATTTGAATTTTTTCAAAAAAAAAAAATAAATAAATAAATAAAATTAATGTCAAGAGAACAGAGAACTGAAAAAATAAGAAGTTCAAAAAGGAAAATTATTTTTATAAAGTAGTATTTGGTTTAGAAAAATAATTTTCATTTTTTCGAAAAACAACTGGAATTTTGTCTTTTTGACATTTATTATTTATTTATTTATTTTTTTTTTAAATTTGAATTATCTCGATAATATTAAAATAACATCTTTGTATGCTCTTCTTATTAACATTATGTATAATATTTATGCACATTTATTAATGATGTACAATGTTTCAATAATTTGTTTATAATAAATGATGCAGATGTCTCCAAAAGGTACTAGATCATATTAAGTCTTTTTTTCACTTATTTTATTGATAAGAATCCATATTTATTATATTAAAAAAAAATAACTGCTAATTAATTTATAAAATTTATAAATGAAATTATTCCCTATTTTCAGTGTAAATAATGTTTATACTGATTTTTTAAATTTCGCCTTCTTTGTTATAATAAATTTACTGATTGGCTTTTTCAAATTTGCGCGGGAATAAATAGGCAATGAGCGCGCGATTACATATGGAAATGCACCATAATTTTATTCCCGCGTAAACTTGAAGTAGCCAATGAAATGGAGTCTTTAGAGATGTGCGCCATCTACTTTAAAATGGCGGATAGTTCTTGGAACTAACGCTCAAAATGATTGTTGCATTATTTGTTCTTGTTCATTAGTTCATTTAATATAATTTCTTTAATTAATTAATAGAAGTACAACATTAAGCTAATGATATTCCATAAATAGAATAAAAAGTGAATGAAGTAATTAGAGTCAAGCGATTTTTTTTACTATCGAACATGTATTATTGTTCTGGAAAGTGTTGGAAGAAGTATGCAAATTAAACACTCGTGTTTCTAACCTTCAAAAGTACAATAAATAAATTCGTAAGTATTCGTAATTGTAAGAATAGAAAAAATTAGAAGAATGAATTATATATATAAGATTCATACATTAGATTACTTTTATTATTAATGGAGATAAATACGGGGTAGGGACAATTTGTTGTTACAATAAGAAAATTATTATACAGTTATAACAAGGTTAACTTGACATCCTTGTCATTAAAGTAAATATTTAATTTTAAATAATAGAAAAAAAATTGTTATAAAATTGACGTGGCTTGAAATTACTATTTTCATAATTATTATTTTTTTGTGAAAATTTCTAAAAACTGGGAATCTTTGTTTCTCTATAGGAAATGGATTGTCAAATACGATTAATTATTTTTAATAAGAATTCCGTTTATGACGATCTTATTTTAATGACACACTGTGTAATTTCAAACAAGAAGATTGATGAAATTCACAAAGGCGAAAGCTACTTCTGTGATGATAGTTTAACGAAAGAAAAAAAAGTATTTTCAACTCCTGTGAATCAAAAGGGTCTTAGTTCATATTTAGTGTCCGCTTATGTTTCAAATTTGCGGAGGTCCGATATTTTTAGAAAATCTGCGCTTAAAATCTTACAATTATTCCTGATGAAAAATACATTCTCGCAAGACAATGGAATTGTCTTAATGAAATTGAGAAATCCAAGGAAACAATTTATAGATTATGCTTGGTGGGTACGATTTTAGTATTTAATTTGCTATAAACAATTTGACATTTATTTGAAATTTATTTCAAATTTATTTTCTAATTTATTGAAATTTTTATTATTAACTTATTTTTAATTCCTTATTGTGCAGGAATGAAAGAATTACTCAAATGGCGGCAGAAAGATGCGAAATTGAACACGCAATGTCTTGGTTATCGACTTTAGGTGGAGCATTTTCTGCCTTAGGAGAGGAAATTCCTTACTGCGTAAGATATAATTTTTTCTAAAATAATTAATTTCGTTTTTTATGAATCGTACCTGGACTATGATCTTAAAGTCAACATTTACGTCTATAGGGCTCGAACCAGTGAAATTATTTTAAATTATGAACTTTACGGATTAAAAATGAAAAATTACGAACCAATTACAGACAAAAATATAACAATTATTTTCAAAATTCAATTATTTCTAAAATAATTCTAGTTTCTTAAAATTAAATTCTCATGAAGAATTTTATCTAAAAATTTCTAAAAATTCACGCTATATTGCTTTTAATATTCAATTATTATCTGAAATTTGAACTGAAATTCATTTTTAAATCAAATTTCATTAGAAAATTCTACTAGAATTCAATTTATTTAATAATTTAATGTTTCCTAAAATTGAATTCTTTGGAAGAATATTTTAATAAATTTTTTAAGAATATTTACGTTTTTCAAGAAATTTGATTAAAATTTGATTCAAAATAATTAAAATTCTGCGATGAGTTTTATTATTTGCAAAAATATGTGAATTCATAAACAGAAATTTATTAATTACGAAAATAATTAAATCCCTCTAACATTTGATTATTTATAAAAATAATTGAATTATATTGCGAAGACATTTATTAGATAATAAATAAATAAATAATAATAAATAATTCAATGATTAATAAAAATCATTTAATTAAAGAATTTTAATAGGAATTTTAATAAAATTTTTAAAAATCTTAATAAAATTCTTTTAAAAATTTCTTTGAATTCTTTTTAAACTGATAGAGTTTCTTTAAAAATTTTATTAAAATTGTATTAAAAATAATTGAATTATTCTGAAGAATTTATTGAAATTTTAAGAAATAATTGAATTGGTATGAAGAATTTTATGGAAATAATTGAAAATTAATAAATTTCTTTTTCTTTTTTATAAATATTTTGACAATAATTGAATTGTTTTTAAAGAATTTAAAATTCTGGTTGAAATTGAATTTTATGAAAATTTTTGAAATTAATTAAATTCTTTCGTGTAATGTTATTCAAATTGGATTAAAAATAATTGAATTCCTTCAAAAATTGTAGTATTTTTAAAAATAATGAAATTGTTTCGAAGAGTTTATTAAAATTTTAGGATATAAATAAAATTTATGGAAATATTTTAAAATATATGAATTGTTTTGAAAACAATTGATATTCTGCAAAGAATTTTACTATTTATAAAATTAATTGAATTCTTGAGAAGAATATTTTACTATTTATAAGAATAATTTAATTATTTCGAATGATTTATTAAAATATTTTTAAAAAATTGAATTTTTTCGAAGTGTGTTAAAATTTTTTTTCTAAAAATTGATCTTTTCTGAGGAATTCAAATAAAATTGTTTTAAAAATAGTTGAATTTTTAAAAATATTTTACTAATTTAAAAAAAAATTATTGAATTGTTTAGAAGAATTTATTAAAATTTTAGAAAATTATTGAATTCTGTCGTGAAATTTTATTAAAAATTTTAAAAAATATGAACAGTAATAATAAATTTTGTATACTTAATAAGTGAATTTTTTTAATTTTAACTATGAGATTATTTCAAAAATTTATATTTGAAAATAAAAAAATTTGTAATTTTCATAACAATAACGAATTGAATAGTTTGCTAGTTTTATTAATATTTTTGAAAAAAATATTATATTGTAAAATTTCAGAACTTTTCCATCTTTTTCAAGCAAATTATGAACTTTTTGTCCTTTTCCAATTAAATTACGGATTTTAAGGACCTTTTTTTAAAGAAAAAACTGATTTTTACGGACCTAGTTTGAGCCCTGAGTCTATTATTTCTAAGTTGATAAGAAATTCCGATACGAAATAAAGAAAAATTAAGATTTCTATCGACTTTCTTCTTCATACAGGCGGAAGTAGCTGGAAAAATATCATTAAAACAATTTAAGTTGGCTTATCGTTTAGGCGATCCGATTTTGGTTGCTCGATGCAAATTATACGCAGCTTTGAGTTTAATTCAAAGAGGAAATCTTAAACTACCAAAACAAATGTTAAGAGACATCTTTCGATTTGCCGTCAATGAAAAAGATGTTCGTCTTCAAAATATGTGTAAAGGAGTGTGGGCGAAATTAAAATACTACCACGACAGGAGGAAACAATTAAAGTCCTATTAACTATAAAATTTTCTAGGTAGCCAATTAAAAAAACGTTTCAATATATTTCTCTACTTGTATACATTTATAAAAGCAAAAAAAAAGTTTTTTCCCCTTATAATTTGATTATTAAAAAATTTGATAAATAAAATTTCTTTTTGGTTCTAAAAATAAAACATCAAATTTAAAGAAAATTCTTTTATTATAATCAAAGATTTTTCACAAAAAAGTACACTATTCATGGCAATGGATTTTCTTTTACTTGGTTATCGTCTATAGTCATCCAAATAAATGCAATTATCATTTATGATTAATAATGAGTGATTTAATTGACAATCAATCTTTAATGTTAATTAATTGTAATTAACATTATCCAAGTAAATTACTATAATTTTTAATTAACATTAATGAATGAATCGCGAAGTTTCATGCATATGATGGCACGATTTTTTTTTGTAATTGATATCTCTTTGAGTTTATTTTATTTGCTTACAAGTATTTAATAGAAAATTTCTTGTATATAATATTCGTAATGGTAAAAATTGTTCAAGTCGATATGAACGGAATATTGGAATTAATAATTAATGAATTATGATTAATTGATTTTTCTTTGCAAGCTATATAACTGTTTATATAGAAAAGAATTAATATCAAAATTGATTTTTATATTTTTGTTTCAGAATTATATATATAAAAAAAACAGTGAGTGTGTGTTTGTGGGGACAAATTACGAAAAATGTAATTTGTTCTATTTATTTTGAATAGACGGATGATAGCTTGATATTTTTTTTCTAAAAAAAAATGTTTCTGTCTTATTTAAATCAACATGGCGTTCGAAATACTTGTTACATTCTTTTACTGAGCGAGAGTTCCCATTGGATCCCAGGCTGGCAGTACAATGGGTTCCTGTTTGAAAACTTCGAGAACATTTTCAGGTACGAATTTTTTATCTACAACAACTTCAAAAACAAATTCTTTAAACCAATCAATTGTACAAAGTTGATAGCCCTTTTCGCCATAATCTTTACCCCAGGAATTTTCAATGCGGAATTTCGTTGGTTTATCTTCCTTCTGAAAAAAGAGAAATTTATTTTTTCTTTAATACTTTCTTTATAAATTTATAAATTAAAGAAGAAAAAAACAAATTCTAATTTGAGAATTAAACAAATAACTAAATGTTATTTGTTTCCTATTTTCTAAATAAATAACTTAATGTTTTTTATGTTCTTAAAATTTCGAATATTGAAATAAAAGACTTTTCTTTATTGTTCTTTTAATTTATATTTTTCTAAAAAATTATTTTTTACGATAAAAATTTTAAATCTATTTTTCTTTTCATAGGTATAGAAATTTTAAAAACAAAAATTTGTTACTTTGAAAGTTCGGAACTTTAGGAAAATTCTGTTTTAGTTATTTATTTAATTTTTAAATTGAAATTTGTTTTTTTTTAGATTAATTTACAATTATTGAAAACATAAATTACAATCCCGTTGAGTATATTAAAAAAATTTTCTGTTGTGAAGATTGAGAGGAAATAGAATTATTCATTTATTATTCACCGAATGGATCTGTTTGAACAATACTTTTCTATAATTTTCTTTTAACGATTCTACAAAAAGTTTTAAAAAAATGGCACAACATCAAAAGATAATAAATTTTAACGAAATTACAATTTCGTGGTTTTTACTTTCTTTGTAAAAAAAATAGGTATCATTCATAATATTATTAACCACAAGATATTTCCTGTTCAACACTTTGATGACAATATTGCCATGTGGTTTGTGGTTTTTAGAATTTATTCCGTCTTTATCTCGACTGACGATTCAATTTTTTTCCAGTAAACAATAAATCATTGACGTGAACTATTATTTGGAGAGTAAATAATTCTTTTATTAACTTTAACTATATTAATAAATTTTTTGAATTTATTCTCAATTTTTAAAGAATTTTCTAAAAATTATTAAATTAATTGATTTAGAAAGGAATTCGTGTTAAAAATTCTAGAAGGTGTGAAAATTGTAATATACATTTTTTTTTTAAATTCAATTTTCTAAAGTAGTTAATTAAAAAATTGCAACACAGCGCTAAGTTTAGTCAAATTTTATTTTTGAAGCAAAATGTGAGAAACTTTGAAAAATGTTTTAAAGATTTGATTTGATTTTGAATTTTACCCAAGTTTAGAATTTAAGTTATTTATATAGGAATAATGGAAAAAGTTGAAAAATTTTCTGGAAAATAGGGAAAAATCAGACAAATACAAATAATAGATTTTTTTGACTTTCTGGAATAAAATAAACGATTTTTTGTACTTTTAATTAATTAAAAAACAAGATATTTTTTTTCTTACGTCTTAAAGTCGATTTGTGGTCTATAGTTATAATATTTATATTATTGCAATTAATAATTAATAAAAATAATAAATATATTTATTGAAATAGATAATTGTGCCATTTCAGAAATTTTCTTTAAGAAGAATCATTAAAAGAAATAGAGAGTCATTAGAAAATGTATATTGAAATTATTTAATGAATAATTCTACTGAAATATTTCAAAATGAAATGAATTTTAAGAGTTGCATTTCCAATTTTCACAAATAGATGAACTTAAAAAAGGTTTTAATTTGAAATTTCTATTTTGAATAAATTCAAATAGAAGATTATTTTTAATTTTCGTAGAAATATCAATTATTTTCAAAGATTTTAATAAAATTCTACGCAAACATTTAATTATTTTCATAAACAATAAAAATTTCACAGGAATTCAATTATTTACAATCTTTCTTAATATAAATTTCTTCGCATAAATAAAATTCAAATTTGAATTAAATTCCTAAAAGTAGATGTATTTTATTTTTCATAAATAATAAAACTCAAAGCAGAATTTTAATTATTTTTAGTACAATTCGTGTGAAAAATTTCCAGTATTGAAAAATTTGCTGATAAAATTTTTAATGATAATTCAATTTTTAGAAACATTCATTGATACAATAAATTACTTTTGTATTTAAATAATTGAATTCTCGTAGAATTTTCGAATAAAAATTGATTTACAAATGAACGTCAATTAAAAATTTTGATAATTGAATATTAAAAGCATTAAAGAATGATTTTTTAAAAATTTATAAAATAAAATCTTTGAAAATTTGAATTTTTCATACTTTAACCATTAATTCTGTTGATTAAATCCTTTGAAAAATGTTTAATTGGATTTTATGGAAATTATTTACCGTTTTTATTTTCTAACGTTTATTTAATTGGAGAATTTTCGAATAATCGGAATTTCGTAAAATTGAATTGTAAACAAATGGATTTGAAAATTCGGAAAGTACTTTTTCAAAAATTATTAAAAATAATTGATTTTAAGAAGAATTTTAGTTAAAATTTCTAGAAAATAATATTCCGAATTGAAATGATGGAAATAATATTGAAAAATGTACAATGACAATAATATTCTTGTGTCATAAAATAATGATTTTATCACTCGGAGTTATTGATTTCTTCATGTTTTATAATAATATTCTTATAAGTTGAAAAAGAAGTTATCGATATTTTCGAATAATTTTACAATTAACTAATAATTTTTTAATTGAATCGCAAAATATTCATTAGGGTCAGGGAAAAAGTCAAAATGGATTTGGATTTTCTGTATTTCAAGTTATTAACAAAAATGAATCTGTTGATAATATTAAATATTTAGAAATTAACAAATTAACAAATTAAAAAGAATGAGCAGAAAGTGCAAAGGAGTTCGAAAAGTATAATAAGAGAAAATAAACAAGTAAAAAAAAATATTGTACGAGGAGGAAACCTAATACAACCGACCTACCTGAAAATAAATTCTATAATCGATTTTTTACAAAGAGGGTGAGAGAAAGGGGGGAAAGGAGAAATAACAATAAAAACATTTAGAAACTTACGTCTACGCTTGCTCCGGTAAACACCATGGCATGAGTCATCATCGAATCCCCATAAAGCAGTCTATCAGCTTTCGAAAGTGTTATTTGCAAATCGGTTCCAAGAAGTGCCTCGTAATTATGAGCCTTTAAATCGTTGAGTCCCTGTTTTGAGGCATAACGCTTGGAAACTTCACATCCAAACCAAACGGGCTCATTGTTCTTTATACTATCAAGACATAATTGAATAAGCAATTCGGGAGATTGATTATTATACAAAACACGACCGCCTCCCCAAACATTACCCAAACAATCCAATGTATAAAGTTTTTCAAATGGATTTGATGGTCTTGGATCAGTAACAAGGCAAATCTTATCGTCAACATCAAAACAGGGTTTCACATATTTTTCATAAAATTCAACTGGCGTTATTGGTCCAGTACTGTTGAACACCTTTGAAGTTGTATAATAGTCCCATGTTATTGTTTCCGATGGAATTCCAAGGCAAATGCCAACTAATTTATAAATAATTGACATTTGCTCGCGAATTTTTTCTTGCACCTCATTGTCTGTTGCCTTATTCTCCATTAATGTTCGCAATACTTTTGCAAATTCACGAAGTTTTGTCTTTAACATTCCATTGAGACGTGCACTCGCTTCACTTGTTGTCGATTCTGGGAAACATGTCTTTGGTACGACACCGTACTTTTTGACAATGTTCACTATCATGTGCCATTGACCACCATCGGTCAATAAATCGCTGTTCAATAAAAATGACACTAATCTTCCGCCAACTTCCTCGCCACGTTTTGCAGTCTCGACAATGTTTTGCAGGAAATAGTTGCAACGCTCGATCTGCGAAAATTCATTCAATTTAGTTATTAATTAATTTTAGAACATTTTCCATTGACTTACATTTCAATCAAGTTAAATTCTAAATTTTTCAAAGTCTGTGAGAAGTAATATTCAAACCTTGTCCCAGAAGAAAAGATATGACTGGCTGAATTCAAATTCCTCCAAACTGTATTTCTTCATGAACGGCGATCTCATAACATTTAAAAATGCAAATAGCCAACAACGTCCAGAACTTTTTTGCTCGGTAATTGGCTTCCCTTCGGGATCAATTTTATAGGTGAACACATGATTACTATTTTGAACGACTTGCCTCGATATGCAAGCCTCAGATGGATTTACTTTTGTGCAGACATTCTGCGCGGCAATATTTCTTGGATCATTGTAAAAATCTTTATAAAGTTTCTTTAAATAGTCTTCCGATAGAGCGCCGCCTAAAAACAGAAAAAGATTTAAATTCATTTACAAAACAAAATGATAAATGGAAATTTGTTTTTTTTTCTGAAAAATTATCTATTATTTTTTTTTTTTAGATAAGATTTGTTGAAAATATTTTTCCTCTAAAATCTTTTTTCACCAAGGAATGTGGAATTTTCGGTTCAAATTCTAAACTCCAAAAGGTCTTGAATAACATGCAACACATGTATATAGAGACCTTTGGATACCTGAACCTTTTCACAAACATCCATCGGACTCCTTTAGGGATAATCCGGTTACTGTGACAAGTCAATAAGCGAAAAACGAATGCTTTTCCGTTAGATTATTTCCTCTTTTGTAAACTACATTTTTCTAAAAAAAAATTCGAAATTCTCAAAGTACAAAATTTTTAAATATCCCTTTTTTCTTTTTTTAAATCTAGAAAATTATCAGAATCGACTGAAAATAGTAACAAAATAAAAATTGTGATTATGAAA
Organism: Leptopilina myrica (nomen nudum); assembly: GCA_032872475.1. Taxonomy (NCBI): domain Eukaryota; kingdom Metazoa; phylum Arthropoda; class Insecta; order Hymenoptera; family Figitidae; genus Leptopilina; species Leptopilina myrica (nomen nudum). Next base: position 18,835,554 of record CM065458.1, on the reverse strand, counting down.
ATACTACTCTATTATTGACGTAAATTAATAATAACGTGAAAAATCGAAATAGTTTTAAAAAATCCCACTGAAATGGAAAATATTTTAATATTTTTGAAAATAAGTCGTAAACATGAAATTTGATGAAAATAATAAAATTTTCAAGTGGAATATTCGATTTTTACTTTTTGTAATTATAAAATTAAAATATAAATATTTTTAATTCTATTGAAATAGAAAATATTACAATAATTTTAGAAATAAAATATGTTCCTGATGAACTTTTAAGTTTATGATTTTCATTGCAGTCAGTAGTTTTTAAAAATGGTATCAAAAAAATATTTCCTTCATTTGAAAATTCAAAAAATTTTAAATACAAAAAACAAAAATTAAAAAATGTAAAAAAGAATAAAATTTTAAAGCTAAATATAAAAATGTATTTGTTTAATTTCAATTTTAATATTAAAGTAAAAAAAAGTAATCAACCTTTGAAGTATTTAAATGCCCCACAGACAATACTAGAAATTTGATTCTTTTGTTTTGAAATAAAATATGATAACGTAGAGATATTTGATCACCGGAGAATCTTTTTTAAAGAATGCAATGCAAAAATGAAATCTTGGTTATGAATGTGGTTATTTATAGAAGTATTAACACATGCCTTATCAATTTAATGGATTTAAATGTTGTTTGAAAAAAACAAGTAATAGATTTACTTAATTAACTCAATTTTTTTTTTTGACAAATAAAATTATTCAATTAAATAAATTATTATTCAGACACAAAAATAAATGAAGATTTGAATAAAATTGGCTTATTTTTCACAGTAAATAATTATGGGCGTTATGTCAAAAACTGATAAAACAAAGAAAAAAAAATTGATAATATATTATTGGAGAAAGATGGAAAACAAATTTTCAGGAAAATTGAAATTACTATTTTTTTTCTATTTTTGTGGAAAAAAATGAAACATGAATGATTGATGGAAGCGAAAGAAAATAAATAATCCTTTTTTTTTGTACTCACTGCAACTCATTTTGTTAAATCGAGGAAAATGGCGGTGAAGTGAGCGTATGTGAACGACTCCAAAACCCAAGTGAAAGCCGTGCTCCAGATGACTCCAACGAATGACCTGAACACAACTGCGCATGTGTTGCATTAACATCAGGAGAATAATATAATGCTCTGAAAATTTTATGACTGCAGAAATACACGGTGAAAAAAAAATTGTTAGTCTCAATATTTTTTTATGTTCTTTTTTTTTGGTTTAATTTCGGTGCCTTTTTTAAATACCGCCCAGGGATTTCTCTCTCTCTTAATTTTGAATAGTTCATTTACATTTACCGAAAAAAATGTGAAAAAAAAGAAGAAAAAAAAACAAGCAATCTAAATCTACTTTAAAACCGACCCAAAACGACAATGCTTTAAATCGACACTAACTTCATGTGTGATATTCACGCTATTATTTTCTCCACATTATATAATAATAGAATTAAATTATTTTGTTTATTTAAAAAAATTAAAAAAGAAATATTTTTAATTTTTTAAACAAAGAGTAATTTTTTGAGTAAAAAAAAATTTTTTATTTCAAAGATTTCACTTTAGACAATCTCAAAGGATACAAACTTTGGATGTGAAAGAAAATTTGAAAGAAAGTTGAACAATAATTTTTTTTTGTATAGAATGAATATTACAGAATATTTTATTTTTTTCTATTCACAATGGTACATGACCGAGTTTACTTAAAATCTAAAAAATAAATTATGTACAAAGTAAATTACGAAAGCTTGTAATTATATTTATTTCTGGGAGATGTTCAAATATCACTTTTTTGAAAATCTGTTTTTCAGTTTTTTTTTCTCTTTTGAAAAAACAGATATTGAAAATATTTTCACGTATTTGTATTTGCATTGGATGTTTCATCCATTTTCGATTCTAATGAAAAAGGTGGAATTCTACAGTCGAATGCATATCCATCTTCTCGTTCCATTCTGAAAGTTCCCCTGAAACAAAATTTTTATTTACTTATCAATCTCTTTTTTTTACATTTGAGAAGTATTTTTTTTTCTAGTAAGTTGAATTTACAAAATTTTTATTTTGAGATTTATCATTGTTTTTAGCAATAAAAAATTCTGTCTTTTTTTAAATACTTTTTTTTATTGCATTTATTTTTTTTATTCTCTAATTTTAAAAGTTGAGTTGATTTTTTACTTTTAACAGGTTTCACAGTTAGTCCCCTATTTACCTGACCTTGTTTCTTTCCACTTTCTCCCCCTTTTTAACCCTATGAATTAGTAAAATCCCCTAAAACACCTAAAATTATGTATATCATCTGATTTTCCCTTTGTTTAAAAAGAAAAACGTAAAAGTTGTCATTTTATTTTGAAGTTAGAAAAGTTTTAGTTTCAAAAGATTGAAAATTTTTTTATATTATTATTCTCAGAGTTTTTAAACTTAGAAAATTTTGTATTCGAAGAAATAAAAATAAAATAACATTTATTATTTACAAAGTAAAACCAGAAGTGTTTGGAATTTCTGTCAATCAGTTTTTTTTCTAGAAATAAATTTTACTAAATTCAAAGTATATTTTATTACTATTTATTTGAATGTAGTTCCGATAAAATTTATTCTCGAAATAACGATTTTTAATATTAAATTTTACTTTTTTTATAGTTAATTTGTGTATAAAATTCTTTTTAATTCGTTATTAAAAATTATTATTTACAGAGTAAATTTTACTACTTGAAAAGAAAATTTTCTAATTTTTATAGACAAATTTTCTTCAGGAATAGTAAAAGTTATTGTGAAAATAACAAATTCTAATACTAAGTTTTAGTGGTTTTAGAGAAAATTTTATCAAATTCAGAAATAAATTTTTATGGTAGTTTTTACTGAAATTTACTGCAGATGTAGTAAAATTTATGGAATTTTGAAACAAAAGGGTCATTTTAAAAAAGGAATAATTTAAATTCTAGAGAAATTTCAAATTATCGAAAAACGAAACAAATAACATTAATTAACAGAAAAATTATAAAATTACAAAATTTAGAGAAAAAACAATATTTTTTAATTTCCGTTATCTTGTTTTATTTCCAAAATAAATTTTACTACGTTAAAAGTATATTTTATTAATTTTTATTCAAATTTACTTCAAATATTATAAAAATTAACTATAGAAATATCAATTTTTAATATCAATCTTACTATTTCCAAAATAAATAAATAAATAAATTGTTTAAATTTAGTACAGTTTGTTATTAAAAATTACTATTTCTAGAGAAAATTTTACTACTTCTGAAGTTTTTTTTCGTATTTTGTCAATGAAAAAATTTTTTATTTAGAAGTAGTAAAATTTATTCTGGAAATAACAATTTTTAATAACAAACTGTATTATTTTTGGATGAAAGTTTACTGAGTTGGAAGTATGCATGTTTTACTAATTTTTTATTAAAATTTACTTTAGATATTAAATTTATCGCGGAAGTAACAATTTTTAATAACACTTTTAATATTTCCACAATTAATTTTTTTCTAAAAATGTTTTAAATTTTCTTTCAACTTAGTGCAATTTTTTGTTGAAAATTATTTCCAGAGTAAATTTTTCTTCTCCTTAAGATAATTTTTCTAATTTTTGTCAAGGAAGTTTTCTTTGAGAATAGTAAAAGTTGTTCTGAAAATAAAACTGTTTAATCAGTAAATTTGTTAAGTTTTTATTAATTATTTCTTATTATTTACTTAGAGGAAATTATATCAAACACAAAAAAAAAATTTAGAAAAATGACAAACTACGGGAAAGAATAAAAAATATCAATAATTAACAGAACAAATTGAATAAAAAATTGTGATTTAAAAAAACTGCATTTAAGAGAAGGAGTAAAAACTCTTTTTAACAAAAAACTATATACCTTAAAGTACAATAATTCTTTTAACTTCTTTGAATAATTTCCTATTTTCGAATTAAATCTCCTTTTTGAAATTAAAATCCCCAGTTTTCGAATATTATTTAAAAAGATAATTATGATACCTGCTTTTTAAGTATTAAACAGTGATTTCTATCTGCAATTGTGCAAAAATATAAGGAATATTTTGTTACAAAAATTTTCGTCTACGAACCACATGTGACCACTAGGTGCTTGCAAACTAACGTGACTACTGTATTGAAAAGCAGGTAGAGTTTTAGAGAGTACAGGTTCCTGACCCACTACGCCTCGTCCTCGAACTGTTTCCAATGTTCCCGATAAACTGAATATCCTCCAGTGTCTTTCTCTAAGTTGAACACTTAAATCTCCAAGATTTTCAAGTCGAATACAGTAACGCCACTGTGGAATTCAAATTATTTTAGTAAATAAATAATGAATAATTGAGAAGAAATCTGACGGACATTCAAATCAAAAGTTAGTCCAATGTCGTAATTTCGTAATTTAAAAGAAAAATGCAAATTAAATTTTAAATTCGTCTTGGTGGAATTTTAATTTGACTTGAAAAAAGAACAAAATTGTCACAGTGGACTAACTTTTATTTCGATTGTTTATCGGATTCTTTTTTAAAAGCAAATAGAAAATAATTTTTAATTACAAAAAACGTAAAAATAATTAAAGAATATTAGAGAATATATTTGATATTATTTGCAATATATATTCAATACTATTATTAAAAGTTAACGTGAAAATAAGTTGCTGACTAAATAAATTAAATGTTACAAACTATTTTAAACTAACATTCAATTTATTTAGTCAGCAACTTATTTTTATCTTAACTTTAATGTCAAGGAAATACATTTAAGATTTAATAAATTAGTTTTGATTTATAAGATATAAATTTTAAAGAAATATTTAAAAATGAATAATTCTGGGTTTGAGTATTAAAATTGAGAATGAAATATGTAAAGGGATGTAAAATTCTACTAGCCCAATAAACGGAGGTGGTTTGACTCTCTCTGCAGCCCATATAAAAAGGAATTACAGTAACACGAATATTTTCCGTTGTCTCTTTGTGCACGTCTGATAATTCGAGCCAGGGATGATTTTTCTTCTGCCAAGCTCTCAATGTATCTTGAGCGAGAAATGGCGGATCCTTATTGGGATCGTAAACCAAAAATTTGTCTATTAATTCGTGTTGAAGTGCTGGTTTTTCATTTGTTGTGTAAGGCAAGATATCTTCATGAGCAACATAATCTAAGCCTGGTATTGCGTATAAACTACGACTACCTTCTTGATTGCCCAAAAATGTCACCGCTTCCGTCTGTGCCCGCTATTGAGACAAAAATAAAAAATATAATTCAGATCAATGCAAATTTACAATCTTCTAAAAAATGTAAACAATTTTCCTTTGAACAAAACTGAATTTTCATTAATGAAAAGTCGTTCATTAATTCAAATTAGTAAAAAAAAACTAATTCTAACTAGATATCTATTTTAATAATATTAATTAATTCTTACTTTATTTAGTACTAGCAAAATAATGTTACGCGTGGAACGTTTTATTCAATTTGTTGTTGTTATGCAAGCTACAAAATTTTTTATTTTCAAATATAAATTTCTTAAATAATTTCATAGTCAAAACTTAAAAAATTAATAAATTTTAATAAATCTTTCTAAATAATTAAATTATTTTTTTAAGTAGTAAAATCTTTACAAAAATTAAATTATTTTTAAAACAATTTTAATTGAATTCCTCGGAAGAGATCAATTTTTATATAAATATTTTTAACACACTTCGAAGAAATTCAATTTTTTTCTAAAATTTTAATAAATCCTTCGAAATAATTAAATTATTCTTATAAATAATATTATTAATATTATAAATAGTAAAATTCTTTGCGTGGTATCAATTATTTTCGAAACAATTTTAATTAAATTCCTCGGATGAATTCGAATATTTTAAAATATTTTCATAAATTTTATTTATTTCCTAAAATTTTAATAAATTCTTCGAAATTCAATAATTTTTATAAATACTACAATTCTTTGAAGGAATTAAATTATTTTTAATCCAATTTAAATAAAATTATACGAAAGAATTTAATTATTTTCAAAAATTTACATAAAGCTCTATTTTAACAAGAATTTTAAATTCTTTAAAAATAATTCAATTATTGTCGAAATATTTATATAAAAAAGAAAAAAAATTCATTATTTTCAATTATTTCTATAAAATTCTTCATACCAATTTAATTATTTCTCAAAATTTTAATAAATTCTTTGAAACATTTCAATTTTTTTTTAAAAAAATTCTTTGCAATAATTCATTTAGGTTTATAAATAGTAAAATCCTTTGCACTTTGCAGAAATTTTATTATTTTCAAAACAATTTTAATAGAATTTCTCGAAAGAATTTTAATCTTCAAATATTAACATAAAATTCATTTATTTTCTAAAATTTTAATAAATTTTTCGAAACAATTTAATTATTTTTATAAATAGCAATAACATTCTACGCAAGAATTCAATTATTTTTAATACAATTTTAATAAAATTCCTCTACACAAAGTCCAATTGCTTTCAACATTTTCAATTAAAATGTTTAAAGAAACTCCATTAGTTTAAAATAAATTAAAAGAAATTCTTCAAAAGAATTAAGATAGGTTTTTTAAAAATGTTAATCAAATTCTTCACGAGAATTTAATCACATTTTTAGAAGGAATTCTATTATTATCAAATTTTTTGAAAAAATTTCTTTGCAATAAGTTGATGATTTTCAATACATTCATCTTAAAATTGAAAATATTTGAAAAAAAAAATTATAAAAAAAAGTTAAGAAACAAGCAGACAACAACTAACTTCAACTTGCAAAAGATGTTTGCAAAGTTTTTCAAAATAATTTAATTTCTACAAAGAATATTATTATTCTTGAAGATAATTGAATTATTGCGTAAAGTGTTCCTAAAATTTTTGAAAATAATTAAATTGTTTCTAAGAATTTTATTGAAGTTTTTCAAAATAATTTAATTTTTTAACAATTTTATTTGAAATTGCATTGAAAATAATTGAATTTAGTATTGTAATAAATTGTACCACAATTTTTGAAAATAATTCAATTGCTTGATTAAAATTTTTGAAAATAGTTGAGACCTGCGAAGAAATTTATTATTTATGGAAATAATTGATTTGTTTCTAAGAATTTTATTGCAATTGTTAAAAATAATTAAATTTTTTCAGCAGTTGAATTTGTATTGAAAATAATAGAATTATTGTAAATAATTTTATTAAAATTTTTTTTAAATAATTGATTTCCTTTGAACAATTTTATCAAATTGAAAATAATTTTTCTAAATTTAAAAGTGCAATTCTTCTAATACTTCAAACATTTTCTAAAATTTTAACTGAAATTCTTTTTCAAATCAATTTTTTTAAAAAGTTACAAGAGAGATTGATTATTTTTGAACTACAAGAATACCTGAGTGATAAAATAATTATTTCTATAAAAATTGCATATTTAACTTTACTTAAGGATTGTTTTTTATTTTGAGAAAAAAAATTCATAGACTATTTAAGATAGTGAATAATTCGATATTTTCTTGGGATAAAGTTTTTTTTTACTTTACTGCCTTGGGAAAATCCTATTCTCAAAGTTCCAGGGGAATTTAATAAAAAATACTAATCACTCTATTTACAAATTAATTATAAAACTTTTGACCTGACAATTTTAGTTGTAAAACAATTAGGAATGAACAAGTGGACGCCTTTTTACTAATTTAGATTTAGGAAGAGAGTAAATAAATTCTAATATGTTAATCTATCTTCAAAGAGTAAAAAGATATCGCGATTCTACTTACAATGTGTGGACAATCACGTTGATCTATCAAAACTTGATAAAACGTGTGTGTTCTCCCTTTCACTTCTTTGCCAACACTGTTGAAATTTCCTCCCTCGTTTCTAAACAAATTTGATCAGTTAGCCAAGGAGACTAGAAATTTATTACACTACATGTGAATTTTGTTAATTCTATTTCATTAAGATTCTATTCACTTTATTAATTATTAAAACTGAGTCTTTATAAATACCCTTCTTTTCTGCTTGGTATATCTCTGTCATAAACTCTCGCCAACCATGGAAAAAGAATAACACCTCGATATCCAAAAACTCTGTGTAAAATCAGCTGCCCCGTTTCATATTTTCCTTGTAGTTTTGGTGTCTCCAATTTACCAACTTCTGTCAGTCTGAATTTAAAAAAAAAAAGAAAAATCAATCTCTCCTCTCCCTTTGTTCTCGAGCACGCGTCAAGGAATGCAAACTACGCATTTTTTTGTCACCCATAAATAGAGTAAAGAGTTGATTGAAACTTAGAAGTGAGGGAATAATTTTGATAAATAAAATTATTTTAAATGTGTATTCATTGAATGAAGTCATTTTAAGGTGAAAATACATTTTTTGGATTTAGTTGTCAAACCGCAAATTGGTGTATGATTAAGGTTATATTTTCGGCATTTATGTAATACGTATTATTTACCTGACATAAGTTGCATTTTGTGCATAGAAAATTTGTTTTGACACTTCGAGAAGAGAACTGCGAATTTTTCTACCAAGAAAGCCACGTACAAGTTGCATATTTTTGTTCCAAAATAGTAAACGTTTTTTTTTAGAGTAAAAAAGCCTAATGTTTATTACGAACTACATCACATGGTATACAGTATTTTTTTTACTACAGTGCGAACTTAGTTACCAACTACGTAATTCTCGAAAGTCGAAATGTAAATATCGAGTTCAAATTTATGTTGGTATTAAGTTGGAGCGCGAAAAATTTAAATTTTAAAGTGATATTCTCGTAAAATTAATATTGGCTTTAAAGTTTTTAATCTAATAGTTTATTCTTCTTACTAAATTATTTATCAATTATCAATATTCAAATTGCAATTAAAGAAGAATTTCCTTTTTTATTTAAAAACAAAACAATTACAAAGCTATATTTTAAATGTAGTGACGCCTGTAGAATAGCTATTGTTTGCACGTGTGTATTTAATAAAAAGAAAAAAATTAGTAAAACCGGGTAATCCCAGCATAAAGGATGAAAAAATCTTCTTTTGAGAATTTTTTTTTATAATTAATAGAAAAAATTTAATGAAAAATTTAAATTATACTGAAATTAATTCGATTTTTCTATACAATTTCGTCAACATTTTTTAACATAATTGCATTCTTTTAAAACATGATATACAAATTTTTAAAGATAATTGAATTGCTCAAGAAACTAATTAAATTCTTGACAAGAATTTTATTGAAATTCGTAAAAATAATTTAATTCGTCCGAAAAGTTGAATTTTTAGAAAATAATTGAATTCTCTCAGAATTTATTCGATTGAAAAAAATAATTCATTTATAGAATTTTATTAAAATATTTAAACTAATGTGCCTAATTTTTGAAATAATTTTAATTGAACATATTTAGAGCAATTGAATTTTAAGAAATATTTCATTCATTATGTTTTAAGTAATCATATTTGTTAATAATTTTAATTAAGAATTTCATTACTGAATTTCATTAAAAATTATTGGAAATAATTTAATTTTTCCCAGAATTTTTGTGAATCTTTTAAAAATAATTAAATTCTTCTGTCGAGTAATTTTATTCAAATGGTATTGAAAATAATTAAAATCTTGTGAAAACTTTTTAAATTATTGATTATCTGCGAAGATATATTCTTCCTTAGAAAGAATTTTATTTATAAGAATAAAGAATTTAATCTTTAAAATAAAATTATGAATTTTACATTTCATAACAAATTTCTGACTTATGGTGTCTTTTTTATTTTAAAAAAAATTGAAGTTTGGAAAAGTTCTAAATTATAGCGAAAATTGAATTATTTTCAAAAGTAATAAAATTTTTCTCAGAAATTAAATTAATATGTTCAAAAATTTTAGTTAATGATTCAATTATCGTTATAAATGATCAAATTGATCGAAATTCAAATATTTTCCAAAATATTAATAAAATTCTTAGAAAACTTTTAATTATTGTTTTAAATATTTCTTTATTTTAATTATTTTTATTATCTTTTTGCGCAAACTATTCAATATTTTCATAAATAGTAATAGAAATTGGCAATTTTTTAAAAAATTTCTTCGCAATAATTTTCATAAAAAATTAATTTTTACTGGACTTCAATAATTTTTTAAATAATAAAATTTGTTATAGGCATTCAATTACTCATACACAATAAAACTTATCAGAGAATTGAAGTTATTTACAATACAATTTTATTCAAATTCCTCAAAAATGTAATTATTTTTCAATGTCCAAAAGAATTCAATCAATAAAAATTTGTTGATATAATAATTCTTTAAAAGAATTAAATTTGGAAAAATATTCAATTTATTCAATAAATAATTATTCTTTTTTATATTTAAATAATTGAATTCTCGTATATTATTTTATAATAATAATTGATTTAGAAATGAATTTCAGTTAAATTTTTAGATAATATTAATTGAATAAAAACCCATAATTATTAGGAAACTTAAGTTATTTACATGAAATTTATCCCTCTTCTTATAATTTTACAAATTTTAACTCTATCATTATTCCATATTTTCATTCCAGGTGTCTATTTTTTATTTTTCAATAAAAAAGGTGCATATTTTTCAAAAGTGTGTTTAATTGAAAAAACAAGTGAACGAAAACGACGAACTTGCAATTAATATTCTTTAAAAAATTTCGAGAGCAAGGGAAGTTATTTTTATAGAATTTGAAGAAAATACTTAATATATGTGAATTATTTTGGTCTGAAATTAAGGAGTGGAATTTGTTCTTGATATTGTGCAACTATCAAATCTTAAAAAATTTTATTCTTCAATTGGCGTGCGCTTAAATTCTAGATTTCAAAATCGAATTTTTCACGAAAAATCTCTAACTTTAAAGAATTACATTTTCAACTAGCCAAATTATTGCCAAATTTTTTAATAGAATTCTTTGTAAAATTTAATTATCTTTAAAAACTTTTCAAATTTCAATGATTTTCAATATCTACTATTTTTATAAAATAACCAAACAGAATTCAATTATTCTAAAAAATTTATGATAAAATTCTAAGAAAAAATTCAATTATTTTCATCAATTTTAATATAATTCTTCCAAAGAATTCAATTATTTTCCAAATTAAAAAAAAAATTCTTCGCAAGAATTCAATTATTTTTATAAAAATAGAAAAATATTCCAAAAAAATTTAACTATTTTCTTAAATTATGAAATTCTTCAAAAAAAGTTAATTTGTCCTAAAATTGACATTCCAAATTGTTTTAAAAATTATTTACAAAAATTCAATTATTTTCCAAACTAAAAAAAAATGTTTCTCAAGAATTCAATTATTTTTATAAAAATAGAAAAATATTCCAAAAAAATTTAACTATTTTCATAAATTATGAAATTCTTCAAAAAAAGTCAATTTTTCTTAAAATTTATAAAATTCTTTAGAAAATTTAAATTATTTTCAAATTTTATTTAAATTCTTCGTAAGAATTTAATTATTTTAATAAATAATAAAATATTTCAAGAAAATTTAATTATTTTAATAAATAACAAAATTTGCCTAAACAGATTCTTTATTTTTTTTTAAATTCTTCGCAAGAATTAAATTATTTTAAATTCTTTCATAAATAATAAAATTCGTAGCATAAATTCAATTTATTAGCAGGATAAGAAAAAAGTAAATATTTTTGATGAAAATTAGGAAAGAGTCAGGAAAATAAAAAATATGGAATGGAATTTTTGTCAATTTTGTGAAGTGAATAAAACGAGTTTTTTTGGTTTCCTTTTTGACATTAAAAAAATGACAATAACACACAAAAATGAATTTTCCGAAAAAAACAAATGAATACAGATAATTTGCTAACGGAAAGGAAACTTACGATTATTATAATATATATATATAATTATTAATAATAATAATCTTGGTATTCTTTCATTCATTCTGTCCGCAGTTTGAAGTTAGTTTTTGTAAATGCTTTTGTTTTTATTTTCTTTTTCAAAACACTTTGCTTGACAGATCGAAATTATAGTTTTTCGATTTTTCAATATCAAAATTTTTTATTGTTTAAGAAGAAAGAAGGTTAAAAGATATTGTTTTTATAAAAAAAAGTAAGAAATTTTCATAATATTGATTTATAAATTTTATAATCATTTTCTTTATTTAAAATCGAATAAAAAATAAAGTAATTTGAACTATTTATATTTCTCCATTAACATTTTTTTTTAACTTTCATTTTGTAATTAATTTTGACAATCATATTGTTTTTACAAAATTTGTAGTATTTTTTGCATAATTTTCTATTTATTTATCACAATTTTTTAAATGAGTATTGATTAATAAATAATAAGAATTAACTATTTAGTATTTTTTTTCATAATATGAATTGAATTAAAGTCTTATTTATTTTTTAATAATTCTAAAAAATAATTATTAGGTAAATTAAAAATCTATTGATTTTATTTAGTTTTTGGCTTTGCTGTACCAAGTTTTGAATTGGATTTAATTAGAAACACTGCGATAATTGTTATGGTACAATTAACTACTTTTTTAAATTTAATAATAAAAATGAATGAGAATATAAATTGTAACTTTAATTCGTGATCATAATTGTATTTTTCTTTTCTAGTACTGAAACTTTTTGACCCCAGTGTATTATCCAATTTTTTAAAATTAGTCGGCAACGACTTTAAGTCGAAATATATAATGGAATGACTCTTAATGAATTTGTTTGATTGAAAAAAGTAAGATGTAATGATCGCCAAATTTTCTCAGCGATGGTGGTCGATTGCGTTAAGAAATAAGAGAGACCGGAAAGCGGGCGTCGGTTTGACGTATCATCCGGTTGTGGCGGCTCGCCTTAGATGGGGTGGGGTGGTGGTCGTGGGGCCCTTTAAGTCTGAGTGTGTGTGTGAGGACAGCAAAGAGTGACTTTCTTACTCGTTATACGCGACGATACCTGCTCCAAGTTTGCAAGTGGGCGTACAGGCCGCAGAGAGAACGTCGTCCCGTGTTCCCTACATGGCTATGCTATGTGGAAACTGAAAGACAGAGAGACAGTCCCCACTGTGGACTTGGCGGAGGCGAGTCCCCCCATTCGACGACTTCACCCATGCACAACGGATCAGCAACCGGCCCATTCTCAGTTTTCCTCATCTCTCGCGATCATCTCCTTATCCTTATCTAATCTGTAAAACAACTAAATTAATTATACAAAACAAAATTTTTTCCCCCCAAAAAAGGAATAATACAAAGTCTGAAAAATCATTTTTTTGATTATTACTTCATTTTTAAAGTGCCTAAAGTAGTAGTTGCATTTAGTAAAGTAAATGTAGAGTGCAAAGAAATTGAAACGTAATTCTAAAGTGTAAAATAAATGCAAAGCAATTGAAAAGTAATTCTAAAGTAAATGCAAAGTAATTAACGAGTGTTGAAAGAAGAAGAAAAGAATTGTGGTGCAGAAAGAAAGCAAAGGGCAATGTTACGACATGTGAAGAGTTGGGAGTTTTGTATGTGAAAAAATCAAATTGAAAAGGAATCAAGGGTGCCGCGCTGATTGATGCGTCTGCGTGCAGGCGAATTCAAATTGACACGTGTTGGTGCGCGTGCGCGTACGCGAGTGGGCGCGCAGAATATTTATTCAAAGTGAACGTGTGTGATCCACGTGCGCGAGTGTTGTGAATGTATGAGTGGAGAAAACCCGCGAATCTCACGAGGAAAGAGGAACAAGAAGAAGAAGAAGAAGAAGAATAGAAGAAAACATCACCGAGTGTATATCATTGTGAAGAGAAGGAGAATTCGCGACAAGGGTGTAGGTAGGTATTAACCGGCTATGGGAACATTTTACACGTACGTGTGTGGGTTTCATTCTTGTATATTTGTGCGAGTTGAATAAATTAAGGAACAACCCACCCGCCTCACGTTTATCGCTTGTGCTTTTAACTAACTCGATATTGAGTCAAGAGAGAGAGAAAATTTAATTCATTATTCTGCGGTATTTGTCCAATTTATCTCATATATATATATTTGTTTTGTAATCTCTTCATCATCATTATTATCATCATTTTTTGCACTTTTCTTTCTTTTTTGTACTTTTCTTTCTTTTTTTTGCGAAAATTTTAATATCGATTCTAAATTGCTTTCAAATTTCTAATTATCTTTCCAATTCCATATAACTTACATATTACACTAGGAAAACATTATACTTGATTTAAATAGAAAAATAATTTTAGGGGATTTTGTTTAGTTGAAATTAGTTTGTAAGCTTAATCCTAAATATAAGGAAAATATCGCTTTGATTCAAAAATAATTTTTGTTTGTACAATTATGTTTAAGTCAAACATATTTTCTGTTTTGATTTAAACAAAAAATATGTTTAAAAATTTTATGTTTAATTCAATCTTAAAAATTGATTATAAATATTTTAAAATGAACCACAACTTATACTTAAATTAAATATATTATTTCTGTGAATGAACCAAAAAATATGTTTCAATTAAACTTAAATTTGTTTGACTGTATAGCAAAAATATTTTAAGTTTGATTTAAACAAAATATGTTTGAATCAAATATATCGTTTTCTCAGTGATAATTGAATTGAAAATTAAATTCAAATTGCAATTTTTTCAGACATATAAAAAATATGCACTTCTTTTTTAACCTTTGAAATGGTGAATGATCCGATTTGAGGAATTACTTTCCACTTTTTTAATGTCGAGAATGATGGATTATTTTTATTATTATTATTATTTCTCATTCTCCTTTCTTTTATGGCTTTAAAATTTATTTAATTCGAGTCACATCAGTTCCTCGATGATTTCTCGTATTTCCAGTTATAATTTATAGCAGAATTCTTCATTTGTATCATTATCGAGCTGTAAAATTCTGGGATTATTTCCGGTTCTGACGCGAAGACTCCAATTTTTATTGAAGTCATCATCGTTCGTATATAAATATATAAATGGTAGAATTTTATATTTTGTCATTCGTGAATCCATTATCATTTTTTCAGTTGTCTCAGCTATTTTTTAACCATCTACTTTTCTTATTTTTCTTTTTCCACTTTAAGTTGCTTTCTTCTTTTTCTGTTATTTTCTTTCATCCAAAAACTGAAAAATAAAAAGAAAGATATAGATTAAAAATTTTCCAAGTGAAGTATTTGAATTGAAAATAACAAAATCTGGGTGAATATATTTTTGATAAAATAAAACATTAATTTTCCACCTTTTTCGAATTTCTTCAATTAATTGGACAAAATTAATTCTCAATTAATTAGGAAAAATTAGTTTTCAGTTAAGTGGAAAAATTAATTTCCAATTTTTATTCAAGGTTGCGAAAAAAATTTGATTTTGTTTTTTCCAATTTTTCTTTAATTTCTGGGCAGAATTTTGACTTTTTTCCCTGATGCTTGTAAAAAAATGAAAAGCAGTATAATTATCAAGACGATATGTTTTAAAAGTAAAAAAAATTGATTCAAAACTTTAAGACCTATTTTAAAAATAAAATTAAATACTATGGCAAAATTTTAGTCGATTATTCTAAAAAATGTCAATAAAATTAATTAAGAATTCAACTACTTTAGATGAAATTTCAGAAAATTTCAATTAATTGTAATAGAATTTTAGGAAATCTAAATTATTTAAAAAATATTCAATTAAGGTACGTTTTTTTTGGTCAATTACTTTTAATAGAGTTTTGAAAAGTTTGTATTGCTTTTAGAAGATAACTTTAAAAAATTTGAATTATTTAAGAAATTTGCATAATTTAGAATTTCAAACTTAATATTGAATTTCAATAATTTATAAGAATTTGATACTGTCCCTTCTCAAAAATTCTTACCATGATTTGTATTAAATTATTTTCTAAATCATTCATAAACTATTTTTAACAATTTTTGAAAAAGTTCTTTGAGAATTGAATTTTTCAAAGCAGAAGAAAGATGATCACCATAAATAATTCTGAAATCCAATTGTTTACAATTTAACTTTCTGAAATTCCGATTATTCGAAAATTTTTCGAGTATTTAAATACATTATATTCAAAAAGTATTAAAAAAGATATATTTTGAATAAAATTATTCGATACTTAAATAATTAAAAATAAATAATTGAGTATCATAAATTTCTTCAAAACAAAATTGGAATTAAATTCCTCAAAAGAATTCAATTATTTTAAATAAAATTTCTCAAAGCAATTCAATGATTTTGAAAAATTTAAATGAAATTCTTCGACAATTCAAATATTTTTACAAACATTTGGATAAAATTCTTCTATAATTCAATTATTTTCCAAAAATTTGAATGAAATTCTTCTATAATTCAATTATTTTCAAAAATTTGAATGAAATTCTTCGATAATTCAATTACTTTCAATAATAATAAAATAATCAGAAATTGGTTCAAAACAACAAATTGCGATTTATAAAAAAATTTAGTTCAGAACCTTCTGCCATTTTTTCTGAATAATTCCAGTTCTGATTATTTATTTTTATCTTTTTGAAATTAATTATAATTAATAACTTCATAAAAGTAATTATGAAATTAAACTATTTACAGAAATGAGAAAAATTAAAACATTGTTTTAAAATTCATTGTAATTATGCAATCTTTTTAATGTAAAAAAATCCAATGTGAATTCAGAGTTTACAAATTTATCCAAACTTTTTCTACACAAGGAATTTTAAAGTAATATGTACTTTAATTTTTTCTTACTTTTTAAATATAATTAGAAAGATTTTAAATAAATTAATTCTAATGTAAGTATCTTAAAGTTATTAATATTATAATTATCTTATTAAACATAAAAAAACTGTTGCAATTTTCAGAAATAATTTAATTTCAAAAGGTTTTAAACTAAAATTTTTGAAAACTTCGATTGCCGTAAAGAAATAATAGATAGTAAATATTTATTTACAAAATTATAAATTATTTATAAATTATTTTATTAAAAATTTTGTATTTCTTATGACCATGATACATTTAAATTAATTTTTCTAATATTTATCAAATGTTTTGGAAATTTTGTGAAATTGAATTGAAGATAATTAGCTTTATAGTAAAGAATTTCTTTAAAGATTTAGAAAAAATTGATTTTCCTAGAATTATAATTTAATAATTGATAAATAATTGACTTTTACAAACGATTGTATTTAAATGTTTGTTGGAGTAAACGTCAGCATTAAAGGATCCAAATTGCGTATTTTAAAGTTGAATTCCCCTTGAATTTTTGATTTCGGGAAAAAGGAAATAAAATTTTTGTAGAACCTTGAATTTGCAATTTTGTTGATGAAAGTTTAAAAATTTAATGTTGAATTCCATTTAAATGTGAATTTCTCTCTACCTTCGGAATCGTGGATCTAATTTAACGAATTTTATTTTCACCGGAGAAATAAAAAGAATTTCAACCCCTTTTTTTCACTTTTTCCCTTCGTTGACGTTCCTTCTTTCTTTCAAGTAACATTGCCATTTTCCTCATTCCAAGCGGTGTTTTATTCTCAAATTGTCTAAATTTTTCCACAATCTTCTCACCAGGTCCGTTGTACTTGAAAAGTTCTTCCATAATTTCCATTTGATTCAAAGGCTTAAATAAAAGTTGACTACGTCTCCTCACATTGAGAACATTTTCCACCGATTGTCGAATAAATTCTAATGGCAATCCAATTGATAATTTTGCCAGACACGAGAGATCAATATTTCTATCGATTCCATGATATTTCATGAGGAGATTTTGATAGAATAGAAATAAACTATTGTAATCGGTCACTGGAATTATGATGAATTTATCGTGAATTTTGATAAAAGCTTTCCCCCCATTGTACGGCTGTGATGTGAGCGTGAGGAAGAGTATCTGTTAAAAAAAAGGCAGAAGAAGAAGAAAAATATTATAAATTTTTTGTTGTATTTTATTCCGGTTAATGATATACACGTGTATAAGTGTGGAGCGGTAACAAGGACAGACTCGTGGGCGTTAAGAATCTGGGGACGGCACATTCGTTTATGTTTATATACATAGTGAAAATATCGTTTCTTGTATGTATAATACACGAGAATAATGAACATCGAGTTTCTTTCTTGCTTAATTTCTCTCTTAATCGTTTAGAAACATCAAAAAATACTTTTACGGGCAGAAGAAACTAATCATATTCATGTTTAAACATTGAATTCAAGAAGAAAAAAATATATTTATATATTTAATGAATCGTTTGTCTCAACAGTGATAAATTTTCAAAATTTTATTTCGAAATTCATTGATTTCTCTTCTTTAATTTTGTAATTATTGAAATTGTATATTTACAAATTATTATTTCTTTTCAACATAAATGGAAATTATTTTTTGCTTGCACGCGAATTTTTTATTTTTATTATTATTTCAAATTAGAAATTTTTACATGTTTAAATGTCAATTTCGATTTATGAATGATAATCAGAATGAAAAATTTTTTACATTCACTAATTTATAAACGTATTAATTATTATTTTCGGAAATTTCAATGAAATTCATAGAAACAATTCAATTATGTTCAAAAATTGTAGTAAAATTGTTCGCAATAATTTTATTTCTTTCCGTAGATGATAAAATTATTTGCAAGAATTCAATTATTTTCAAAAAGATTTGATAAAATGCCTCACTAATAATTCATTTATTTTCAATGCAAATTCAATTAAATTCCTCGAATAAATTTGCATATTTTGAAAAATGTTAATAAAATTCTTCGCAAGAATTTTATCTATTTCACAAATAATAGAATTGTTTACGTGAATTAAATTATCTTTAAATAATATTTAATAAAATTCTTCGAAAGAATGAAATTGTATTCAAAAATCTTGAAAAATTTTTTTTTGCGTTTCCCAATTTTTAATTTAATTTGAAAATTCCTCAAAAGAATTTAATTATTTTAAATAATTAAATTAAGGCTTTCATAATGATTCAATTATTTTCAAAAATTTGAATGAACTTCTTCAGTAATTTAATTATTTTAAACAATTTTAATAGAATTCTTTGACAATTCAATTACTTTTTATAAATAATGAGATTATACACATGAATTCAATTATTTTTAAAAAATCTTAATAAAATTCTTCGACGTAATTCAATTATTTTCAAAAATTTTAGTACAGATCATAACAAAAATTCAATTATTTTCAATTCAATTTCAATTACATAAAATATAAAAAATTAAAATAGAAATTCTTCACAGGAATTAAATTATTTTTTTATAAATGATAAAATTAGTCTCAGGATTTCAATTATTTTTAAAAATTTTAATAAAATTATGCGAAGAAATTCAATTGTTTTCAAAAATTTTAGTACAAATTGTTACAATAATTCAATTATTTTCAATGTAATTTCAATTAAAATTTTGGAAAAATGTCATTAATTTAAAAAATTTAAATGCGAATTATTCACAACAATTTAATTATTTTTATAAATAACACAATTCTTCGCAGAATTTAAATTATTTTTAAAAACTTCAATTAAATTCTAAGATACAATGCAATATTATTTTTAAAAATTTTAATACAATTTATAAAAATAATTTAACTATTTTCAACACAATTTTATTTAATTTTTTAAAATTTTAAATAAAAAATTGAGGTACAATAGAATTTTTAGGAATTAAATTATTAATATATTAATACTTTAATAAATAAAAAAAATTTTTTTTTAAACATTTTATAAAATTCTCAGATAAAAGGCAATTGTTTTAGAAAATTTTGAAAAAATTTCTTATATAATATGATTGGGCACTAAAAAGTAATTCCATTTTTAATTGAATTTAAATTATTAAATTCCCCAAAAGAATTGAATTATTTTAAAAACTAATTAAAATACAATTTTTCGCAAGAATTTAATTATTCAATTTATTATTTAAATTATTTATTTAATTATTTTTCAAAATTGTAATAAAATTCGCGAATCGGTAATTAAATTTAAATAAAAAGTTAAATTTAAAACTTTTTATATTTAAATTAAAAATTAAATTTTACAAATAAAAGTTACGAAAATTATGTTCTTTTTTAAACAAAAGAGTTATTTTTTCTTTTTTTTTAAATTTATGTCGAAGTATGAAATATAGAATAATTTCTAAATTTTTTAGCAATATTTCAAAGTTTGAAATTAATGAAATTCTACATTAATTTTTTGAAGATTACTCAAAGAATAACAATAATTAATTAAACAAAAATTGCTTTGAATTAAAAATATAGCAATAATTTTTAAATTTATGTAATTTAATTTAAATTTAATAAGTACAATAAATATTGAAAATTAAACAGTTCCAAAATAGAAAAATTGTACAAAATGATTAGGAAACAAAAAATCAAACAAAAACATTAAATTTCTAATTTCGAACAAAGGGAA
Organism: Leptopilina myrica (nomen nudum); assembly: GCA_032872475.1. Lineage (NCBI taxonomy): Eukaryota > Metazoa > Arthropoda > Insecta > Hymenoptera > Figitidae > Leptopilina > Leptopilina myrica (nomen nudum). The sequence continues at coordinate 18,815,258 of CM065458.1, read as the reverse complement.
TACAATGCCTAATAATATATAGAAAATTAAGTTCTTTTCTGTTAATATAATATCTTTTTATTAGTACATAATTATTTGTTTCTTGTAAAAAAGATAGAAATCATTTTCGAAAAAAATATTTTCTATTTTAGTTTCATTTCTATTTTTATATCGGTTCAATTACATTTTTTTATTGTTTCGATTTTAATTTTAATTCTTTTAATTAATTCTCCATTGTTTTAATGTTATATTACTTAATTTTTCTCAAACAATTCCAGATGTGTTTTTAAGATATGAAAAGAAGGAAAATAATAAGAATAATGAGAAGAAGAAAAAAAAAAGCAAGGTGGGGATTAGATATACACATGTAGTTGAGATCTTGTTGCGAATGTGCATTAAAGGTACGCAGCACGTCTAAGTGAAACACAAAACCTAAGGGAAACGGTAGATGAAAAGTGAAACATGGCATCCGGGATGAACTTAAGATTCTCTCTCTCTCTCTCTCTCTCTTTTATATAATTACGTATACTGGAACTTCTGGTTTTATGACATTGTAAAGAAACTTTAATTTCCTTCTTTAATTCAAAATCAAATAAAAAAAATACAGATCTCACTTTAATCATGATATGAATTACACGTCCGTCCGCAGATTCTTCCGCCTCGAGTCCATTTCAAGCAGATCGAAAATAAAATTTATATGCAAACTTAACCGCCGAATATTAAATTAAATCTCTAAATTATGTATCAACTTTTGTTTTTTTTTCTTAGATCGTTACTAATTTTACGATTTTGCTCAAGAAATTAATTTTTCAAATGTATTCGATAATTTTAATTAATTAATTAAAATAACTAAAAGTATATTAATTGAGTCATTATATAAAATATAGTAATAGTTGTAGAAATTATATTTAATCCAGTAATAACAGTAATAGGCATTGAATAAATGAATTATTTAATTAATTCGCTTAATATTTTTAACTTTGTTGTCCTCGTTTCTATTTTCCGGTTTAGTTATTTTTATTACTTGGAAATTTTCACGAAAGTAAAAATAAAAAGTAATTAAAAAGTAAATAAAGACTTAATAGTAGAATAATAGAAAAAACGAACCTGATCACCGGGTTTTATTCCTTTGACGAATTTTGTCAAAAGTTTTGCGAATCTCTTGGGTTTCGTGTGCTTCTCTTCGGGGGGAATTTTTTTCCACCACGGTTTTTCGCCACCATCGATGAAAATTATCGATGGTGCATGAAAACGTGAGACTTTTCCAATTATACTCATGAGACGCTTTTGCTCCTTTTTACTCGTGTATTTGTCAATTAAAATACTTGGCGTCAAATCGAATACAAGAGCACCGACTTCTGTTGAAATGATATTTGTCAAAAATGATTTTCCATAACCGGGCAGACCGCAAATGCACACTGACTTCACTTGGGGTGACAATAGATTTACTTGCTTTGAGCCCAATGGTAGAATACAATATTCCATGATTAATTGTTTAATTTCGCCGAGACGATGACTGTGGTCGCGAAATTCTCTCTGCGCTTCATAATTTTGATACGATAAATCACCAATCCAGTCTTGTAATTTTGCCTCGGGATTGTGTCTTAATATATTCGCCAATGCAAGTTCTTTGAAAAGTTCTTCGACTGATACATTCGATAGGGGTTCTTTTTTCCTCTTCTTCTTCTTCTTGTGCTTCTTTCCTTTTTTTCCTGGTTCAAAGCATGGTTAAAAGAAATTTTAATTATAATATGACAATAAAATCGATGACCATTTTTTTAAGTATGAAAATAAAAATTTTCAATTCTATAAATATTACAAAATATCTTTTTTTTTAAATATTTAAATTTAAATTTTTTTATTTTACGAGAAGAGGAAAAGATATTTTCCTTTTTAATAAATCAATTGAGAAGCAATTTTTCAAAAGTTGATAAACGTCCCTAAAATCCTGATATAAACTTTCAAATGAACGAAATTAATTCCTTTCTTTTTCAAATTTAAATTTTATTTATTTTTTAATTATTAATTTAATAATTCTTTTAATTTAATAAGTATAAAAGAATGAACTATGAAATTCCCAAGTTTGCGTTCTTAATTTTTATTATAATCGAAAATATTTTCGAAATTGAAAAAATATTTCGCCGATTTGAACGTTCAGAAGTTTTTGAGTATGATAAATCCATTAAAAATTTTTTTTTTCTAAATCGATTAATAATAATAAATTTGAATTAAAAACAAATTAAGTTAAATTAAAAAAAAATTTATATAAACAATTTATTACAATTATTCTGCCTTAAAATTAACTTCAATGATTGTGTGAGATGCAAATTCAATTATTAAAAAAACAAAAAATGTTTATTACATTCTTCGGAGGAATTCAATGATTTCCAAAAATTTTGATAAAAATCTCCCAAACAATTCAATTATTTTTATAAATATTATAAAATTATTCTCAGAAATTCAATTATTATTATTCAAAATTGTAATACAATTTAAAAAAAAAATTAAATTCTTAAAAGTTTGGATAAAATCCTTTGTAAATTTCTGTTATTTACAAAAATTTTAATTAATATTATTATTTTCAAAATTTTAAAGATAATCTTTAAAACAATTAAATTATTTTGTAAAATTTTAATAAAATTCTTGCCAAGAATTAAATTATTTCCGAAAAAATTTACAAAATTGTGACGCAGAATTCGATTATTTCCATAAGTATGTATAACAAAATTCTTAACAAAAATTAAATTGTTTTCAATAAAATTTTAATGAAGTTTCTTGAAACAACTAAAACCTTATCTTTGAAAATATTTTCAAATAATTTGTTGAAATATTTATGGGAATTCAATTATTTTTAAATTTATTATTAATTTCTCATTAATTAAAAAATTGTAGAACATCAAAAAAGGAAAATTATTAAAAAAGTTAATAAAGGAAGAAGCAAACAAACTAAATTGATTGAATAAATAAGTGAATTGTTTTGAAGAATTTCTTTGAATTTTTCGAAAAAATTGAAGTTTTTTAAAATTATTTTATTTGAAAATTTTTAAAGTAATTTAATTTTATAAAGAATTTCTTATAATCTGTTAATTTGAATTAATCATTTAATTATAGAATTTTATTAACATTTTAAAAAAATAATTGAATGCTGCTCAGAAATTTATTACAATTTTTTTTATAATATTTCTATTCATTCAAGGAATTTTAATAAAATATTAAAAATAATTGAATTTTTTCGAAGATTAAATTCTATTTAAAGTTTTGACATTAATTGAATTTTTTAAAAACAAGGCTTTAATTTTCTGAATAATTGTAATTAATAATTTTACTATTAAATTTTATTAAAATTATTGTTAAAAAATTGAATTCTTTTAAACAATTTTTTTAGAATCTTTCTAAATGATTGAACTCCTACAAAAAACTTAAAGAAATTCTTCAAATGAATTTTCATTTGAAGAATTTCTTTAAATTTTTTGCAGGAATTCTATTCTTTAATAATTTTAATTAAAAATTCAGAAAATCATATAAAACAAAGTAGTTTTTTCAACTTTTAAAAAAAACAATGTCTGTTAATAATTATATGTATTTAAAAACTTAATTATTGTTGAATTTTATTAAAATTGTATTGCAAATAAATGAATTCCTGAGAATTTAAAAAAAAAAATTGTTCTCTTCCAAAAAACGTTATTATTTATGAAAATAATAAAATTCTTGCGACGAATTTTAATACAAGGTGTGAAAATAATGATTTTTAAAACTTGTAATAAGATTCGTTTCAAAAATTTTAATAAAATTCATCAAAATACTTGAATTTTTGCTACGAATTTTATCACAAGATGTAAAAAAAATAATTTTTAAAATTTGTTATAAAATTCATCTCAACAATTCAATTATTTTTATAAATAATAATTCATTTTGTACTTACAAAGTGAATTTTTCAAATTTTTAATCTAAAATTAATCATCAATTGAAGTTCGTATTTAAAACTAAATAATTGCAATTTATTTGCAAAATAATAAAATGGAATACCGCGTTTCGAACGTAACGTTTGCTAGTTGTAATAATAATAGTAAAACGAAATAATTGTGTACAAAATATTATTAGTTTAATTTAAATTGCATCAATCGTTTAATTATTATTATTATTATTATTATCATTAGAAATAATTAATAATTGAACCTTGATAATAAATAATTAAATTATTACTAAAAATGAAGTTAAAAAGAAAAAGTAACGAAACCTTTTTTAATCTTGGGCATAACTGATAATTTCTCCTTATTCCCAGTGTTATCTTTTTTGACGGCTTGTACAAATTTATTCAATTCGAGTCGCATCAGTTCATCAACGATTTCTCGCATTTCCAGTTGTAATTTATAGCATAATTCGTCATTTATCATATCGAGATGTATAGTTTCGGGATCATTACCCTTTTCATCGCGATGAGTCCAATTTTCATTGAAGTCATCAATTACCGCTCGCATAATTGGTAGAATTTGTGATTTCGGCATTCGTGAATCCTTCCCTTTATTTCCATTTGCCTCCTTCTTATCGACAATATCTTCTCTTATTTTTGCCTTTTCACCTTGAGCTGCTTTCTTTTTGTCCATTATTTCCTTTGCATATTCCCCAGGTGTTCGTGCTTGGCCAGTTGCTATTAGAACCGAACCACCGTCTTTCGTCGCTGGATAAACGTCAAAATATCCCAATTCCTCGTACCACAGAAGAAACCACTCTCGAATTTCCTCTATTATATCCTCCATCAGTTCTGGACCACGAGTTTTCCAAAGCTGAAAATTCAATTAAATTAGCAATTAAAAAAAGTTGAGTTCAAATTCAAAATTTTTAATTTTTCAATTAAAAATAATTAATTTTGATAAAATATATTAAGTTTTTGGAATAAGATTGAATTTTTAATTGAAACATTAATTTTTAATCAGGGTTGCCGCAAATATTTAGTTTTGTTTTCTCTGATTTTCAGACAAAATTTTCACTTTTTCCCTCACCCTAAAGAATATTCTGATTCACTCAAAAAATTTTCTAAATTCACTCAAAAATAATTAGATACTCGAAAAAATATTCAAATATTTACGAAATTATTTAATTGTAAAATTATTCACAAATATCAATATAACTTCTTTTTCAAATAAATTTTTAATCATTGTTATTTGTCGATAGGAATTGAGATTTTCAAAAATATCGAATTTAAACCTTTTTGAAGTTTAATAACTTATAAATCTTTATTTTATTAATTATAAGAATTGCTATATTATTGCTTTTATATTGTTATTACTGCAACTTATTTAAAATTATTTTCATTATTTCAATTAAAAATAATTGAAATTATACGATGAGTTTTATTATTTTAAAAAATAATTAAATTAATTGCGAACAATTTTGGAAACAAAGTTTCGAAAAATTCATTTTTTCGAATAAATAAATGCAAATTCTATTTTTAAAAATTGAATTCCTATGAAATTTTCATTATTTTGGAAAGTTATTGAATATTATAGGGTAGAATTTAGTCAAAATTGTTTTTTAATAATTATATTTTCTAGGGAAATTTTATTAAAATAATATAGGTAAACAAATTATTGAATTGAGAAAAATCTTTGAAAATAATTGAAATTTTGCCATGAAATTTATCACTTTTAAAAATAATTTAATTCTTGTGATAAATATTGTTATTTATTAAAGTAAATGTAAAACTCTGAAAAGAAATTAAAATTTATTGAAAATAATTATATTACACTAAAAAGTTAATGCCAAACTTTAAAGTAATTGACTTTTTTCGAAAAAATGTACTTTTCATATTTTTGAAAAGTAAGTGAATGTTCGTGTAGAATTTGATCAAAATTTTTTATTAATAATTGAATTCTTTAAAAAAATTTTGTGAAAATAATCCTAGAATATTGAAAATCATTGAGTTAAGAAAAAGTTTTGAAAACATTGTTATTTATAAAAATAATTGAATTTTGCAATGAATTTGATTAAACTTCCTGAAAATAATTGAATCTTCTTGAAAAATTTTGCTATTCTTTGAAATGTTGACAATTTCTTTTAGATTTTTTTGAAATAATTGAATTCTCTTGATGAATTTTGATATTTATGAAAATAATTGAATTTTATAATGAATTATGTCAAAATTCCTGAAAATAATTGAATAAATATAATTAAAATGTAGACAAAAATTTTTTTTTATCTTTTGAAAATAATTGAATTTTTGAAAAGAATTTTGATGTTTCTTAAAATAGTTTAATTCCTTTAAATAATTGCGTTAAAATTTTTAAAATTGAAACTAATTTCAACAGAGTTATAATGGAAATTTTTCAAAAAAATATTTTATTAAATAATTTATAAGTAATAATTTTATCACAGTTCTTTAAGAATTATGTCAATTAATAAAAAATTATTGTCAGAAATAAAAAACAGAAAGTTTTTGTATTAGAATTCGTGGTAATTTCATAGTTTATGAGACAAACAAAAAAGATACAATAAAATTAAGAATTTTTTTTATAAATTCAAAACATTAAATTTTTTTCAGTACTTTTATTAATAATCCCTGACTTATTTCTAATTTTCCAGACTTTTCCACGAATTCCTTGATTTCCCTGACCCGTCGCAACCCTGTTAATTAAAAATTAATTTTTCGAGTAAACTGAAATTTTTATTGAAATAAAAATGAATTGTTGAGTTTTTGAATTAATTTCAAGAAATGAATGTCCAATTTTTATTACTCTGTCCTTAATGTTGGCGACGGTATTTTCAATTTTTTCAATAGCCAAGGGTTGTAAAGCGAGTCGTCGTTGAAAGTTTTTTTCGTCTTGATTGAAGACGTCGTGAGATTTCCAACTGGGTATTGTCATTCCCAGCAGTGTCTCAAGTCGATTCATCTTTTTCTTAAGAGACTTACGGACAAGGTAACTTCTCCATGCCTTCTGAATGGTTATCGTTGCACTCATTTTTCTGCTTTCGTTATCCATTTTAGGTTCTATCTCTCCCTTTCTTAGCTTATTCTCGTAATTGAACTGCCGCTCAGCTTGAAAAGAAATTTATCATGTTTTCATACCATAAATAGAAAGTTGAATCTTCCTCATCCCTTTTTTTGCTATACAAATTTTTATATACATTTTTTTTCCTTCTCATTTCTTTTTTTTGAAGGGGAAGGCAAAAAGAGCTATAATTTTCCACTATTACAATTATTTATAATATATATTAATTAAAATCGATATACAGGGAAAATTATCATATTTACATTATGCATCGTAAAAATTTGAATCAAGAATTTTAAACAATATTGTAGACTTTTCTCATTCAGAATTGATTTTAATTTACATATCAGTTTTGAATTACAAACCGCCTTCGGTTTCATTTATAAATAGTATATTTAATTACCACCTTCGTAGACTTTCTAAAATTGAGGTTTCAATATTTTGCGCATTCTGTTTTATATACATTACGAAAAGAATAATTTTTTTTTTTTTGGAACAGAAAAGAAGTTTCGATTTGCATTTGAAGTGAATTTGAATATAAAATATCTTTTTGCCAGCTACGTCCCAATTAAATGTCCTCTCACTTGTTAAATTTTAGCACTATCCTTTTTTTTTCTCTCTTCTAAAAAAAAGTAATCAGCGAAAAGGTGAGAAGGAAAGGAAATGTTTATGTCTTTTTGTTTTTTTATTGAATCCGAATGCAAACTTCATTCATCGAATGAGAGTGGACGGGGGAGAGAAAAAAGTAAGAAAAAAAGGAAAGCCAAAAACAGGAATGTAAAATCCGGTTTAAGACTTGGAGTTTGATTCTTGATGTGATATCGGTTCCAGATTCGATTTTGCGCCTACGCAGATAACGGTGACGAAAGGGGACAAGGGGACATGACTTTTTTCCCCTCTTTCTCTTTTCTCTCATCTCTTATATAGTTACAACAGTATCACACACAGTGAATGTGAGATAAGATGTGGTGAGAGAGTGAGAGAGAGAGAGAGAGAGAGAGAGACTACAATAAAATGTTCATGCCCCCACAAACTCTTCCTTATATATTATACACAATTACGTCACTGTTTCGCACTCTTAAAAGTTAAATATTTAGCTAAATATTTGCCAACAGTTGATTCTTCTCAGAAAAAAAGATTTCAATTTCAATTTCATTTTCAATATTTCAATATTACATCGAGACATAAGATATATGTCATTTTCTTCAAGTTTTGCATAAACAGGACAAGAAATATATGTATATATATATTTTATATCGTCAGAGAGAAAGAGATTTCAATTCATTTTCTGCTTTTTTTTTTTAAAACCCCACAAGAGACAAGAAAATATATTTTATATTCAGACTTCATTCAAACGAATGATTTAATTCTTCCGTCTATCTAATGGATTGTTCATTGTGAAAGTTCGTTCAAGTTCAATAAAGATGCAAATTTAAATTCTAATTTTGAAACAAGAGAGAAACTTTAACTCTTTAGATAAGAGAAAAAAGAATTTGTAAAAATTAGAATAAATTTTTGTATTTTTCGAAAGAGAGGGAAAAAAACCTTATAAATATATTTTAGGTGGAATTTTTTTCACTGTTAATTAAAAATAAGGGAATTTTTTTTGCTTAATTCCTTCTTCTCACCTCGTTTTGCAAGGCAACGTGCAACTCTTGCTCGCTCATGTTTCTGTATCAGGAGAATTGCATCGGAGAATTCTTTTTGTTGTTCCTTTAGACGCAATCGCGCAGCTTTTTCCTCCAATAATTCTGCGTCTAATGCCAATTGCGCTTTTGAGGGTTGAACAATAATTTTTTCCGTTCTCCTACGTAATCTCGGTCGTCGCAAATCCAATGCACTAGTTTTTCTCGATCCTGCTTCGCTCAACTCCTCAATTTCTTCCTTATACGTGACTTCTCCTGTTATACAACAAAACTTAATCATTAGCAGTATCCAATATAGTGATTTTTAGAAAAAAAATATAATTAAATTATCAACTTTCTCTGCCTTATTATTTAATTTAATAGTAATTAATTTATGTATATACTTGATATTAGTTTAATTAATTGCAGAAATAGTAAATATAAAGTATAGAATTTAATTACTATATTACAATGATTAAAATTAACTGTTGAACTAGTATTCTATAAACGCGTGTAAATTTAACGCTCATTGTTAGTTACAGAAACTTTCTTTTTTGAATTTAATGAAGATTTATTATTTTTTAAAAAGTATGATTTTTCAAACTTACACGATTATATTTCAAAACAATTTTTATAGGGAATAAAATAAAATTCTTTTAAATATAAAATTTATTTCAATGTAATTTGCCGAAACATTTAATTTTTTAAATTATTTTAGAGAATTTAATTATCTTCAAAAAAAAATTTAATTATAATGTCTACATTTTTTCAAAAACCTAATTTTTAAAAAATTTCTACACTAAATGATTAAACACTTCAATAGTTTAGGTTTAAGCAAATATATTTAAAAACTTGTTTATTTTAACTGAAATTTTTATTTCAATTTTGAAACTTAACTATTTCTCAAAATTAAAATTGTAATTTTGGCAAAAATAAATTATTTCTAGAATTTTTGAATACAATTATTGAAAAAATTAATAATTTCCAAGAAAAAATATTATATTAATCATTTTTTAAAATAAAAATTGAAATAGATTTTATTCCACTTTTTCGGCGATTAAAATGTTGAAAAGATTTAAATTTACGAAACCTTTATAAAACTTTTTTTAAATTTTGGTTATAACTCTTAAAATATTCAATTATTTTTCAAAACTCTAACTGAAATTCCCTTTTAAATCAATTATCATTAGAATTTATAACTAAATCATTTAAAATTTAAACACAAAAATTTTTCATATTATTTTCCAAATATTTAGTTAAAATTCTTCAAAGAATACAATAATATTTAAAAATTTAATTTGTTAAGGCGAGAAAATTAAATTTTTTTTTAATATAAATTTTTTTTAAACGAAATTTAAGAAAAATTACTATATTTGAAATTTTTTAAAATTATTTTCTGGTATTTAATTATTTAAAAATAAAAATTTAATTACGATTTTTAAACACTTCATTTTTCAGAACTTTCAAGTAAAATTTTTCAAATTTATTTAATTTTTGTTTACTATAAGTATTTGGATACTTATTGTTACTTATTTACGGCGATTAAAATGTTAAAAAGATTTCCATTTAAAAAACTGTTAAAAAAACTGTTTCTTCAAGTTTCTGTTATATAATTTTTGAAATATTGAATTATTTTTCAAAATCTTAACAGAAATTCCCTTTTAAATCATTTCTTATTAAAATTTATAGATAACTGAAATATTGAAAATTAAAATAAAAAATTTTTTTTCATTATTTTCCAAATTTTTAGTTAAAATTCTTTAAAAATTTAATATTATTTAAAGATTTTATTTGTTACGATGATAAAATAAAATGTTTTCAAATACAACATTTTTTAAAATGAAATTTTGAAAATTAATTATTTCTAAAATTTGAACTGCAAATTTTTAAAATATTTTCTAAAACTTTAACTCGCATTTTTTTCAAATCAATTCTTATGAAAAAGTTGTACGAGAATTCATTTATATAGAGACAACAATAAGTGATATAATTATTCATTATTTCTTTAAATTGCTACTATACTTATGGACTTTTTTAATTTGATAAAGAAAATTCATAGACTATATTTGATTTTTAATAATCTGATATTTTTTTAATACTTTGGATAAAATTTTCCTACTTCACTGTGAAAAATCTGCTGTTGTCAAAATTTAAGGGGGATTAATTTCACTAAAACACTAATCACTCTATTTAAAAGTCAATTGTCAAACTTTTGACATGGAAATTTGAACTTTAAAACAATTTAGAATCAAGAAGTCTAAACTTCACGTGCGGATATAATATTTCAATTATTATTTATAGAATATTTTAATATTTAATTCAATTTAATTGAAAATTGAAAGAAAAAAAATTAAAAATAAAACAGAAATAAAAAATTAAATAAATTGAAAATGTTTTATTTCTGTTGCAAACTAAATTTATTTTAATCGATTCTGCAGAAAAAAGAATAATTTCTTTATTAATTTAATACTTTTTGCAACAATTAAATTAAACCCTTGAAAATTACAGTAGAAATAAAAAATTGAAAGCATTTTTTTATTTCTACTGGAAAATAAATTTATTTCCAGAAATTTTTCCAGAATTATAAATTATTTGTTTAAAATATTAATTTAATCATTTTTGCAATAATAATTAGATTAATCGTTATAAACAAATAAGAATTAAAACAAATTGATTTTCTTATTAATTTCTATTGGAAAATATAAATTTTAAGCCTTTTTTCAGAATTGAAGGAAATGTGATTGAAAATAAAAAATTGTCCACAGTGAGGAAATAAATAAAATAAAAATTCAATAATAGGAAATTAGAGTTAACTTGTCTATATAGATGTTTTTTTCCCTTCCTTTTTCTTTATCTCTCGATACGTAATAGAAATAAAGTATATCCAATCAATTTATTGAATTTTTTAATTCATTGTATGTATGAAATTTAATCGAAGGTATGAACAAATCGAATCAGATCTCTTAACCGCAGTGGTGAGTGCGATTGCATTAGATTCTCGATCACGAGCGATATAATTAAAGGGGGATATCAAAATCATCGTCCCACGATGTTATCAACTAACGTGCATTCGCGTTGGCGATCAAGTCCTCAATGTATTTTTTGCGCTGTTCCAGCAGAGCCTTTCTATCTGAAGTAAAACACGCGGGAGTCGTTAGCGCTACATCGTCGGGCGTGAGCTTCATTTGAATCATGAAATTGTCCGGCCACCTAGGAATCGCAAACAATGACGATTAATAATTACATCAAACGACCTCCCGATTTTGTCAATTTCAGGGGAATTTGAGGAGAAAAATCAGACGCCCGCAAAGAAGTTCACAAAATTATTCAGGTAACTATTTTTTTCTCTTTGAAAATATATCGAAAATTTTTTATTTCAATTTTTATCTAGGCTTAAAAATATTTTTCTTGTTTACTTATTTATTTATTTATTTAATTTATTTATTCAATTTACTCATTTAATTTTTTTCTTAATTTTATTTTTTTTACGCCATAGAAATTAGTGGCATTTTTCGATTTTATTTCTATAGAGAACTAGTGTTTTCGAAATTTTAAATTAAATTTTCGAAACAAAGTTGTCGAAAAATGAGTTCATATTAAAGAACGTTTTATAAATAAAATAAATTATTAATACTTACTGAAATTCTGAACAGTCAAGATTGACGATGTCTCGTTTATATTCAAGCATTCTGATGATTGCACAATCCAATATTTGTTTAATTAGGTTTCGCTTTTGGACTTGTATTATTTGATCATGACACATAGTAAGTCGCTTGACAATATTTCGATATCTGAAAATAAAATTAATAAATTTAAATAAATTTAGAAGTTAAAATTAGTAAATAACAGGAGTAAAGTAAATTTCAATAAAAATAAGCAGACGTTAAATAAAAATGTAAAAGTTAAAATTAATAAATAAAAGGAAAAACTTAAAAATAGAATTAAAATTTTTGAAAATAAATTCCATAAAGCTATAATTAATAAATAAAAAAAAATTAATAACAATAAAAACAATAAATTTTGTTAATAAAATAAAATTTACGTTTTTCGCAGAAAACTTGTCGAAATGAAATATTAATCAAAATTGTAATAAAAATGCAAACTTTTGGAAAAATTTAAAATAGTTCAAAGTTGTGAAATTGAATTTTAAAATATTTCGAGAAATTCTCTCAAAAAATTATTTCGATAAAAGTGACTTACTTGAGGTAAATAGGCAAAATACGATTTAAAGTTTCTGATTTTTTGTCTCTGTTTTCGTTTGCTTGCACTTTTTGGTCCAATTCCAATAATTGCTCTACATCTTTTTCCGTAGTTAGCCATAGTTGGGAATAATACGACTCAGACATGAGAAATGAAAATTAAAAATTAAAAATTACTGATTAATTTTGAAAATAATTTTTTTGTTAAAATTAAAAGATTTCCTATTAATTTTTCTATAAAAAAAATTGTTTGCCTAATTATTCATTTTCTTGAGGTTATTTCTGTAATTAAAAAACGCGAACTGAAGTTGTCTCTACCTACAAAGTCACAAATTAAAAAAATTATAAATTTAGGAAATAATAAATTTGAGATAGGTACCTACAAGGAAAAAATTTTTTGTAAATAATCAGAAGGACAAAAATATATTTTTTAAATTACTTTAAAAAAGGGCATTTTTGCTTTGGAAAAATTTAATTTTTCAGTAATTTTCTACTTTTTCGTTTTACTATTTAAAATTTATAACTATTTATTCTTTTTAACTTATTAAGTTATTAAATTTTATTAACAATTTAGAATTTATTTGATACTTCATTTATTACTTCTTAATATATTTTTTTTATCAATCTATTGTTGGAAATGTATTATTTTATTTAAGGTAAAGGGCCCTATGAGTCACGCTCTCTCCTTATTACTCAAAATTTATTCCTATTTAAAATTGAAATTTATTTAATACTCTAATATTTAAATGATTTAGTATTCTAATCTACTGATTGATTTTTGTTCAAAGAATGCCGAGATTAAGACAAATTCTGTTAGTTATGACGACGTTGATTTTGATGGCCCACTCTTTTGGAGCGGACGATGAAAATTCTACGATACAAAGGCCAGCAATGACTACAGAAGAAAATGAAAATTCAGTAAATATAACAACAACAACAACAGAAAATTCAGTGAATACAACAACGACAGAAAATGGAAATTCGATAAATACAACAACAGAATTAGTGAAAAATACAACTACAACAGAATCAATAAAAAATCTAACAACAAATACGACTACTACTACTGAATCAATATTAGTGATAAATACAACATCATCGAGAACAATTGAAACAGATGAATTTACAGAAATGCAGGAAATTTTAACAACAGAAATAACGACGAGCACAATTTCGACGCCCACGAGTACAATATTAAATACTCAAAATTCAACGACTACAGTTGAACCTCAACAATCTTGGAAAACAAAAAATGATTCCTTCAATGTAGCGTGGGAATGTCCTAATATAACGGGAGTCGGAATCGAGTGTTCTTGCGATTTTCCACATACGCTGAGATGCACGGGGGACACAACTGGTCTGAAGGTATTGACCATTTTTTTCCATAAGTAGCAATTAGCAAAAAATAAATAAATAAAAGATGATGGAAAAATAATTATTTTTCTCATTCTCTCCTGCTGCGATTTCACAAAGAAAAGAAATTAATGGAATTTTTTTGTCTCATTCTCTTATTTTGACTTTTCAATAATCAAAGTTTTTAAATAAGAAAAAAGGGCGAAATAATAAAATAAATAAAATAATAAATTATTTATTAGTGAAAACAAGAGAATGATTAAAGTAATTACTTTGATGAAACAAGATAATTTTCATGCAGTATTGTAATATACATTTTTGATGAAAATTGTAAATTGGTTTGTAGAATAAAAAATAATGATTAAAATTTCTTCACTTACAGACAATCAATAGTCGCTTGACACACAATAATTTAGGTATTTCCCTATTGGACTTGACAGTCACTGGGCTATCAATATTGCCGGCAAATTTTCTCGAGGACATTTCACTTCACGGTCTCGTTGTTTCCACCGGTGAATTGCGAAAGGTTCACGAAAATGCCTTCACATCATTGAAGCGACCCCTTCAAGCACTGGGATTGCCTAATAATCTTTTGGAATCAGTCCCGACTGCTGCATTGTCACGTCTAATTGGCTTGGACAGGCTGGATCTGTCTCGAAATAAACTCAAAACACTGGAGTCTGATGCATTTCTCGTAAGGATTTTTCCCTATTTTCTTTAATCACAATCATTTAAAAGAAAAATAGTTATCGAAAAATTTAATTTTACAGACAAAAAACTTGTTTCAGTCGATTCACAAAAAAGAAAAAAAATTTGATGCTCTATTTTTCTGCTTTCAATAAAAAATATTGTCTTTTATTATCATTCCGTTAAGAACTTCAATTCTAAGTTTTTATATAAAATTCACCTATTTTAGTTCAATCTTTTAGTTCGAATTTTATTCGTTAAAAATTTAATTATATTTAAAAATAATTTTTAGCAGGAAAGAATAAGTTTCTTTAAAATGTAAAATTTATTTCAATTCAATTTGACAAGATTTCCAATTAAATAGAAATTTAAATAAATGTTTTTAATTGTTACAAGGAAATACAAGAAAAAAATACCATATTAAAAAAATTTTAATTGCAAGTTCTATAAAATGACAATTTTTTTGATAATTTCTAAATTAAATTTTTCATACGTAAATAATGTTTGTTCAGTGAATATATTTATTTATTTTTACACAGGAATTAAAATTCCAAATAATTTTAATCTAAACTGAAAATTATTTGTAAATCAATTCTTATTAGACATTTTAACAAAAATTCAATTATTTAAATACAAAAAAAATATTTGTTACAATAATTGATTAAAATCCTGCAAATAATTTTACAATTTATAAAATTAATTGAATTCTTGCAAAAAATTTTACTATATTTATAAGAATAATTTAATTATTTCGAAGGATTTATTAAAATTTTAGAAAAAATTGAATTATTCGAAGCGTGTTAAAAATATTTTAAAAATTCATCTCTTCCGAGGAATTCAATTAAAATTGTTTTCAAAATACTTGAATTTTTGTAAGATTTTACTACTTAACAAAATAATTAAATTGTTTAGAAAGATTTATTAAAATTTTAGAAAATTATTCAATTCTTTCGTGGAATTTAAAAAAAAAATTCAAATTTGAGCAGTAATAATTAATTTTGTATACTTAATAAATGATATTTTAAATTTTGACTTTGAAATTATTTTAAAAATTTATGTTTGAAATTTAAAAATGTTGTAATTTGCATAACAACAACAAAGTAAATAACACGTTAAATTGCATTTCATTTCATATAAATAAAGTATATTATTTTAAAAACAAAATTTTCGAAATATAATTCTTTAAAAATTTTTATAAATGCATTTATTTTTAAAAAATTTAATAACAGTTTTCGGTTAAATACAATTTTTTGAAAATTTTTTAAAAATTCTTTAAAATATTTAGTTATTGTCAAAAATTATGGTAAAATTCTGTAAAACAATTTAATTATTTTTATTACAATAATAATTAATAATAATTGATTTAAAGAAGAATTTTAGTTAAAAATTCTAAAAAACTATTAAAATTGATATTGAAATGATGAAAATAATTTTGAAAAAGTTACAGTAACAATAATATTCTTAAAACATAAAATAATGATTTTATCATTTGGTCACCTTTCGATCGATGTCTTCGTGTTTATAATAATTTTCTTAAAATATTTACTAAATTTGAATATTAATTCAAATTTAATTTAAATTATTAATGTTTAGGAATAATTTTACAATAATTATTAAAAATGAGAATTTTCTACAAAAATATTAAGAAACAGAAATGAATAGAAGTTAATTTGTAAATTAATAGAAAAATATTTTCAATCAAATTGATTGTTTCTTAAAAGTTTAATAATTATAAACAAAATTTATCAAATGTTTTCAAAAAAAATTTATTTCTTTCGAAGAATTTAAAAAAAACTGGAAAATAATTAAATTTTAGAAAGAATTCATTTAAAATTATATTAAAAATAATTGAAATCCCGTTAAGAATTTTATCATTTTTTGTGAAAATGATTGAATTCTTGTAACGAATATTATTAATTTTTTTTAAATACTTGAATTTTTTAAATCATTTTATGAATGAATAAAGAATAAATATTTTTTAATAAGAATAATTTAATTTATTCTAAATAATTTGCGATGTTTTAAAAAAATTAATTTTTTTAAATAATAATGATCCTAAGATTTAATTAATTATTTCTTTAAAAAAAATGTTGAATAGTTTATTAATATTTTGATGATTTCAGGGTTTGACGAATTTGACGTACCTGGATCTTTGTGACAATATTTTGTCACAACTGTCACCAGGAGCGTTTCTAAAATTACCGTCTCTTCGAAATTTAAAAATGCGGAGCAATCATCTCAGCGTATCGGCACTATCGGCTCTCAGAGGACTCAAGAAACTCGAAGAACTCGATCTGTCGCGAAATATTCTCGTCGGAAACGTCAGTGGAAATCTTCTTCCTCTGATGCCACGACTCAAAAATCTCATGCTCTCGGAAAATGAATTAACCAAAGTTCAACTAGGCACACTTTCCGGTTTACGAAATTTAATGTATTTGAGCCTCAGTCACAATCAGGTAAAATCGAAAATTTCTAAAAAAAAGAATTACATACATTAGAATTAGGAAATTCATTTAATCATTTCATTGAAGAATTAGAAACTTAGGAATATTTCTATTTTTCATGATAAATAAAATAAAATTATTTTTATTGTAATAAATCTAGATATTAATAATTATTTATTTGTTTTTTAACATTAGCATAATTGTTATACTTAAATAATAATTGTTTATTTACTGAAACAATAATAGGTAATAATAAGTTTCTATATTTATTTATTTAATATTTTAATGCTCAATATATTTTTTCATTTATTTTTATATCGAGTGAAATTATTTACTTTTAATTTTAGATTTATTGAGAAAAAAATCTAATTCTTTTCCAGATCGACGTCCTGGAAGATCATGCGTTCATGTATTTGTCCTCATTGACGAGACTGGATTTATCAAATAATTTAATAATTGCCGTGTCAAATTTGTCTTTGGCTCATTTGGAAAATTTAACGATGCTGGATTTGACGCACAATTTTCTACGATCATTAACGTCGGATTTGATTTTGCCGTTGAAAAATTTACAGGACCTTCGCCTCGATGACAATGATATTACATTAGTAGCGAGCGATGTACCAACTTATAAATTAAAACTAAAACGACTCTCACTCTCCGATAATCCCTTGAATTGTGATTGTACGCTTTTGGATTTTGCCAATTGGCTCACGAATTCCAGTTTAGAGGAGGAGGACAAATTCTCGGCGGTGTGCGCGACTCCACCGGCTTTGGAGAATGGCATTCTTGTGCAGGTGTGTTTCCTAAAAATCAGAAAATTTAAACCAAATATTTCAGAATTAAAAAATTATTAAATTAAAAAAATATTCAGTTAGAAAATTTTCAGGACAAATGAAATAATAAAACTTTTTTTTTCAGGTGTCACCTGGAAGTCTTCTCTGCGGTGATCCAACGCCAGCGACGAGACTTCCCATTTCAAATGTTCAAATAATCCTGAAAGAATTTCATTACGACGAATTGAATGGAATAAATCTTTTGTGGAATATTGATCTTGGTACAAGTTACTACACGTGCGACACGCTGATGATTTACGAGACAATTGGCGTCAAGGAAGAGCGCATTGAATCGAGTCCTCTTCATTGTGACTCGCGTTTAATGCGAGACCGATTTACACTTCCTGTTGCCATTCCAACGTCAATTCATTTACAATTGAAACACAAGTATCGCTATTGTGTGGCAATTTTAATTCCCTCCGGCTATGATGATATTTCCCTTGGTCTTGGCTGCAGCGATGTTATTGTTCTCGAGGAAACCAGAAGTCGACGCAAGGATCAACATCAATTGAACCTAAACGAAGTTTCCCTGGCTACTACATCGTCACTCTCTAAAGCCGCCATCACCGCTGTTCATGTCAACGTTTCCAAAGAGGGATTTCTTCAGGTAAATTTACCACGGGGGGAAAAAATTATTCCACTATAACTAGAAACAGAAGATAAAAGCCGTTGCTTTTATTTTCATGTTTAGTTCGTTTTTTTGATTTTTTTTCAAGGCCTTTTTAGATTGTAATCTAAATTTATTTCTATTTGTTTGAAAATATTTTTTTATTAATTTACAAATTAACTTCTATTCATTTCTGTTTCTTAATATTTTTGTAGAAAATTCTCATTTTTCATAGAAGGAAATCATTATTTCCATTTCTTAATTACAATTGTTTTAAAAAATTTCAGTTTTTTTTAAATAAAGAGAAATAATAAAATAATAATTAATATAATAAAATGTATTTAATTCTTAGAAAAACAAAGACAATTTTTTACTAAAAACAAATGTTCTCTTACATTTATTTACTAATTTCTTTAATAATAATTTAAAGGTGACCAAATGATAAAATCACTATTTTATGTCTTAAGAATATTATTGTCACTATAAATTTTTAAAAATTATTTTCATCATTTTAATAAATCAAATTTAAAAGTTTTCTAGAATTTTTAACTAAAATTCTTCTTTAAATCAATTATTATTAATTATTATTGTAATAAAAATAATTAAATTGTTTTACAGAATTTTACCATAATTTTTGACAATAACTGAATATTTTGAAGAATTTTAAAAAAATTTTCAAAAAATTGTATTTAACCGAAAACTGTTATTAAATTTTTTTTAAAATAAATAAAAATAAATAATTCAACTATTTCAATAACATTCTTCATAACAATAATTTAATTATTTCTTAAAATTTTAATAAATTCTTCAAAACATTTAAATTATTTTTATAAATAGTAAAATTCTTTGCAATAATTCATTTAGGTTTATAAATAGTAAAAACCTTTGCAGAAATTTAATTATTTTCAAAACAATTTTAATAGAATTCTCGAAAGTATTTTAATCTTTAAATATTAACATATTCATTTCTTTTCTAAAATTTTAAAAAATTCTTCGCCATAATTCAATTATTTTTATAATTAATAGTAAAATTCTTCGCAAAAATTCAATTATTTTTAATACAATTTAAATAAAATTCTTCTACACAAACTCCAATTGCTTTCAAAATTTTCGATTAAAATTTTTAAAGCTAAATTAAATAAATTGTTTTCTCTTTTTATTTGTATTTTTTTAAATAAAAAAACGGATTGTTTACTCTTTTTATTAGTTAATAAGCATCATACATCTATAAACAACATTAAAAAACAATTGTTTAATCAATTTATTTTATTATTTCTAAAATAGGCTAGTTCCGTAAAAATCCGCTAATATAGAACAAGTGGCGCCAAAATTAGGCTCAATTTTTGGCGCCACTTGTCTCATATTAACGGATTTTTCAGGAACTAATGGCTAAATTAAATAAATTGTTTTCTCTTTTTATTTGTATTTTTTTTAATAAAAAAACGGATTGTTTACTCTTTTTTTAGTTAATAAGCATCATACATCTATAAACAACATTAAAAAACATTCGTTTAATCAATTTATTTTATTATTTATTAAATAGGTTAGTTCCGTAAAAATCCGCTAATATAGAACAAGTGGCGCCAAAATTAGGCTCAATTTTTGGCGCCACTTGTCTCATATTAACGGATTTTTCAGGAACTAATGGCTAAATTAAATAAATTGTTTTCTCTTTTTATTTGTATTTTTTTAATAAAAAAACGGATTGTTTACTCTTTTTTTAGTTATTAAGCATCATACATCTATAAACAACATTAAAAAACATTCGTTTAATCAATTTATTTTATTATTTATTAAATACGTTAGTTCCGTAAAAATCCGCTAATATAGAACAAGTGGCGCCAAAAATTGAGTCTAATTTTGGCGCCACTTGTCTCATATTAGCGGATTTTTCAGGAACTAATGGCTAAATTAAATAAATTGTTTTCTCTTTTTATTTGTATTTTTTTAATAAAAAAACGGATTGTTTACTCTTTTTATTAGTTAATAAGCATCATACATCTATAAACAACATTAAAAAACAATTGTTTAATCAATTTATTTTATTATTTCTAAAATAGGTTAGTTCCGTAAAAATCCGCTAATATAGAACAAGTGGCGCCAAAATTAGGCTCAATTTTTGGCGCCACTTGTCTCATATTAGCGGATTTTTCAGGAACTAATGGCTAAATTAAATAAATTGTTTTCTCTTTTTATTTGTATTTTTTTAATAAAAAAACGGATTGTTTACTCTTTTTATTAGTTAATAAGCATCATACATCTATAAACAACATTAAAAAACATTTGTTTAATCAATTTATTTTATTATTTATTAAATACGTTAGTTCCGTAAAAATCCGCTAATATAGAACAAGTGGCGCCAAAAATTGAGTCTAATTTTGGCGCCACTTGTCTCATATTAGCGGATTTTTCAGGAACTAATGGCTAAATTAAATAAATTGTTTTCTCTTTTTATTTGTATTTTTTTAATAAAAAAACGGATTGTTTACTCTTTTTATTAGTTAATAAGCATCATACATCTATAAACAACATTAAAAAACATTTGTTTAATCAATTTATTTTATTATTTATTAAATACGTTAGTTCCGAAAAAATCCGCTAATATAGAACAAGTGGCGCCAAAATTAGACTCAATTTTTGGCGCCACTTGTCTCATATTAGCGGATTTTTCAGGAACTAATGGCTAAATTAAATAAATTGTTTTCTCTTTTTATTTGTATTTTTTTAATAAAAAAACGGATTGTTTACTCTTTTTATTAGTTAATAAGCATCATACATCTATAAACAACATTAAAAAACATTCGTTTAATCAATTTATTTTATTATTTATTAAATACGTTAGTTCGGTTAAAATCCGCAAATATGAGACAAGTGGCGCCAAAAATTGAGTCAATTTTTGGCGCCACTTGTCTCATATTAGCGGATTTTTACGGAACTAATGGCTAAATTAAATAAATTGTTTTCTCTTTTTATTTGTATTTTTTTAATAAAAAAACGGATTGTTTACTCTTTTTTTTAGTTAATATGCATCATACATCTATAAACAACATTAAAAAACATTTGTTTAATCAATTTATTTTATTATTTATTAAATACGTTAGTTCCGAAAAAATCCGCTAATATAGAACAAGTGGCGCCAAAAATTGAGTCTAATTTTGGCGCCACTTGTCTCATATTAACGGATTTTTCAGGAACTAATGGCTAAATTAAATAAATTGTTTTCTCTTTTTATTTGTATTTTTTTTAATAAAAAAACGGATTGTTTACTCTTTTTTTAGTTAATAAGCATCATACATCTATAAACAACATTAAAAAACATTCGTTTAATCAATTGATTTTATTATTTATTAAATACGTTAGTTCCGTAAAAATCCGCTAATATGAGACAAGTGGCGCCAAAAATTGAGTCTAATTTTGGCGCCACTTGTCTCATATTAGCGGATTTTTCAGGAACTAATGGCTAAATTAAATTAATTGTTTTCTCTTTTTATTTGTATTTTTTTAATAAAAAAACGGATTGTTTACTCTTTTTATTAGTTAATAAGCATCATACATCTATAAACAACATTAAAAAACAATTGTTTAATCAATTTATTTTATTATTTATTAAATACGTTAGTTCCGTAAAAATCCGCTAATATGAGACAAGTGGCGCCAAAATTAGACTCAATTTTTGGCGCCACTTGTCTCATATTAGCGGATTTTTCAGGAACTAATGGCTAAATTAAATTAATTGTTTTCTCTTTTTATTTGTATTTTTTTAATAAAAAAACGGATTGTTTACTCTTTTTATTAGTTAATAAGCATCATACATCTATAAACAACATTAAAAAACATTTGTTTAATCAATTTATTTTATTATTTATTAAATACGTTAGTTCCGTAAAAATCCGCTAATATGAGACAAGTGGCGCCAAAAATTGAGTCTAATTTTGGCGCCACTTGTCTCATATTAGCGGATTTTTCAGGAACTAATGGCTAAATTAAATAAATTGTTTTCTCTTTTTATTTGTATTTTTTTAATAAAAAAACGGATTGTTTACTCTTTTTTTTAGTTAATATGCATCATACATCTATAAACAACATTAAAAAACATTTGTTTAATCAATTTATTTTATTATTTATTAAATACGTTAGTTCCGAAAAAATCCGCTAATATAGAACAAGTGGCGCCAAAAATTGAGTCTAATTTTGGCGCCACTTGTCTCATATTAGCGGATTTTTCAGGAACTAATGGCTAAATTAAATAAATTGTTTTCTCTTTTTATTTGTATTTTTTTAATAAAAAAACGGATTGTTTACTTTTTTTTTAGTTAATAAGCATCATACATCTATAAACAACATTAAAAAACATTCGTTTAATCAATTTATTTTATTATTTATTAAATACGTTAGTTCCGTAAAAATCCGCAAATATGAGACAAGTGGCGCCAAAAATTGAGTCAATTTTTGGCGCCACTTGTCTCATATTAGCGGATTTTTACGGAACTAATGGCTAAATTAAATAAATTGTTTTCTCTTTTTATTTGTATTTTTTTAATAAAAAAACGGATTGTTTACTCTTTTTATTAGTTAATAAGCATCATACATCTATAAACAACATTAAAAAACAATTGTTTAATCAATTTATTTTATTATTTATTAAATACGTTAGTTCCTGAAAAATCCGCAAATATGAGACAAGTGGCGCCAAAAATTGAGCCTAATTTTGGCGCCACTTGTCTCATATTAGCGGATTTTTCAGGAACTAACCTATTTAGTAAATATTACATTTAATACTTAAATAATTGTTTTTGTATTAGTTTTTACTGCTAGATGTAATTGTATTATTTTAACTATTGAAATAGAATGTGAACACTCGCTGTAGCGTGTGTATCCTATGCTAGTTATAAAAAAAAGTTATGAAACAAAAGAGCAAACAACACTAACTTTAAATTGCGACCAGATTACCCAAAATTACCGGATCACGAAATTAATTAATATAGAAGATTAATTAAATTTTCTTAAAAAAAGAATTGAGAATTTGAGTATAAAATATTTAAAAAAAAAAGAATTTTACAACTTTTTATTGAGATGAAAATTTAATTTTCAGGTGGACGTCAGTCTGTCGCTTCCGGCGGAATTTCAAACTGGCACCAAGTGTGAATTGTCGGTTGTTGTCTTCGCCACGGAAAGTGCCTCGGTTCATCGAAAAAAAATGAATTGTTCATTAACATTCATAACACTCTCGGGATTATTGCCAGGACATTATAAAGTGTGCGCGAGTCTCGACGAGATTGCCGGCGATACATTAGCAATTTCCAATCACGATCGATATCGTTGCGTACAAGTTCAAACGTTTAAGCAAAATTCAGAAATTTGGTTTCTCATTGTCGTCATTGTTGTCAGTATTCTTTTATTGATTATCATTCTTGTGAGTCGAAGTTTCATGAAAAAACTACGAAATCCAAAGATACAAACACAATGTTTTATGCCAACGCAAGAATTTGAAATCACACAAAAGGCTCACTATATTAAACTTTTGGCCACCACAAAAGTCTAGTCTTCCATTTTTTCAATGAAATATTATCTTAAAATATAATTTAAATTACAAAAAATGTAATTTAAATATATATATACAAAAAATTTTACTTCAAAAAGTAAATTTATTACTTAAGATTTCACAAATACTTCACGCTAATTTTATAAAAAAAAATTTGTTGTGAATTTCAAATCTTTTGGTTAACATTTCAAAATCTGAGACAAAATTATTATTTCCCTTTTTTCATCATACGTTTAAAAATTAAGAAGATAAAAATGTGCCATAAGTATTTTAACTTTTCGTAAATCATTAAAATTAAAAATATTAATAAACTTTGTCATCAAAAATTTAATGAAAAAGGGAAAATGTAATGGGAAAAATAACAAAATAAAAAAGACGTCTCAGACTGTCTTAACTATATAAAAAAAAACGTTTTCAACGTCTTAACGTTAATAAAGACGAAAAAAGAAAAGATAAATTATATATATATTTTTTTATAGACAGTAAAGATTTATATTTTATAATATAGTTGCAGTGCAATATTATTCAAATCAATAAACGTCGAATTTATGTACATAAAAGCAGAAAATTTTATAAATTAAATTCTATATTATTTTTATTATATTATATAATGAAAGCAAATTATAATTTCTTGTAGATAGATTATCATTAAGAATTAACTTATATAACAAATTATTACCTTGATTTTGTATAAACGTTGAAATAAAATATAGAATCGCGACAATGATTTCATTAAATTATCTCCATAGCTGTGAAATAATGTTAGTTTAAAAACTGTTCATTTTTTAAAGTTGATAAGTTTTCTTCCTTAAGTTTTTTTTTACTAGGAAATTCAATTTTAATTTTGATTTAAATTATAATTTCCTATTGAAAAACTGTTTCATCGATCGTGTTGAAAATAGTGTAGTCAATTTTCTATTTTATGAAAATATGCCTTTGTAAAATAATAAAGAAATTTTACGTTTACAACTATTTAAAATATCTGTAAACCAACTGACTAATTAATATAGATTTTAACTGTTATTAACTGTACGTCATTTTTATGCGTGAGTTACTTTGTACATATTATATATATTTTTTTTATTCTCACATTATTCTAATGTCATTGTTGTTCACTTAGTATTAAATAACACTAATTGAAAATTTTATATATTGATTAGTTTTTCTTTATAAAAAAACTACTTTCCTTCATTTCTCCTCTGCGACACAAAACTTTGTAGCAAAATTTGATGAAATAGGTATTTAAAATATAAAAATAAGTTAATAACTTATTAGTATTAATAGAAACTAACTTAGCATTAATTATTTAACAAATAATAATATTAATAATTAAAATAAAAATTTTACTAATAGTAGAATAAAAAATGGACCATTATATTAAAACCAGGATTTTAACATTAATATTCTTTTTTTTATTGATCTTAAATGACATATCACTATAATACACAAGCTGTAAAGTACAGCAGATATTTTTTTAATATACTCACAATTTTTTTTCTACGTGAGTTTCTTGAATACTTTTTTTCCTTTTTACTGAAAATAATTCTAAGGTAGACGATAAGAACACTTGTCCAATGTTTTTTTTTGTACGAAATTAATCGAATACGAAGTAATAAGTTTGATATTTCAAAACAAAAGAAACATTGGTTGAAGATTTTAGTTAAAATTAATTTACAATTCTTTAGGCGAGAAAGAGAAAATATTGGATCTATTAATAATTCAATTTTTTAAGCAGTTTTCTACTGACTCGTAACAAATCATTCTTTAATAATTGAATATTGTCCACGAACCAAATCGTGAAGGTACGATTTAAATATTTCTTTTTTTTAAATTATTTGTTACGAAAGGTGCGATACTTAACTTTTTGTTTCGTACGTTTCGTAAAATTTCTTTTTTTGTCGATCATGCCAAAAAATATATTATATATATAATTATTTAAATATTTACGGCGCTTAAAAGAGAATGTCTTCGTCACCCTCTTCTAACATATTAGCTGCTTCTTCATGATTTCCTGCGGCAATCATCTCCTTTCTCCGAGCTTCGGTCTAAAATTTATGAATTATTTATACTTTAATTTATTTACTTGTAAGCGGATTTACAAAAAGAAAATTTTATGTCAATTTAATTTAAATAAGGTAATTACAGAAATCACAGTATTTTTTAAGTGTAATATTAGGTAAAAAGGGGGATTTCGTAAATAAAATAGAAGAACAAAAAAAAGTACAAAAATTATTGTACTCTGTATAAAGTTTGTTTTAAAGAGTTTTTAAAAAGAAGAAGAAAATACAAAAAGAAGTACAAAAAGAAAAAAGAAAAAAAATAATAAAAAAGAAGAACAAACATTATTGTACTTTAGCGTATAAAGTTTGTTTGAAACAATTTTTCAAGATTGACAAAAAATTTAATTTTTCTCCGAATTCTAGAGAGAATGTTTTATTTTTGAATGAGTGTAAAGAATATTCTAATTCATAAATGAATATTCTCTTAAAATGATTACAAAAAAGAATTTCTAATACATTTATTAGTGATTGTTTTTAAAATTACAGAATTATTCAAAACATTAATCGTATTTTTTTAGATAAATAATTAATTATTATTACTATTTTTTCATAGAAATTATAATTTGCAAAAATTTCCAAATACAAACTTTATAGAGTACAATAATTTATATCATAATAATTATTGTTACTGTAATTTCTTCAATATTATTTTTAAGATTTTAATTCAATTGTTTTCTAGAGTTTTTAACTTAAATTCTTCTTCAAATCAATTTATTTTTAATAATTTTCGACAAAGTTAATTGAAAATTCAATTATTCAAACAAAAATATTCAAAAATTGAACTAATTTTAACAGAATTTTGTATAAAATTTGAAATGAATAAACTCTTTTAAATTTTTAAATAAAACTAATAAAAATTTTAATGTTTAAAAATTTTAATTGAAATGAAAGAACAAAATAAAAATTGCAGAAAAAGGAAGAACTTAAAGAAAATGTGTAATTTCCAAATAAAATTTATGGAAATTATATAAAAAGAAGAGAAAATATGATAAATTTCAGAACAAAAATTACAATGAAAAGAAGAAAAAAATGAAATAAAAGAAGAAAAAACGAAAATTCGAGAAAAAACCGAAATTTGTGATTAGAAAAAAAATTCAAAAATTTTAATTTAAACCTTTTTTCTACAAAATTCTATTATAACTCTTTTAACATTTAATTATTTTTTCTAATTTTGAATAAAAGTTCTTCTCTAAATCGATTATTTTTATAATTCATAATTTAAATATCATTTTGAGAAAGTTCGTGGAGAATTTAATTATTCAATTATTATCTATTTATATAAAAAACATATTTTTCTTAAAATATGTTTAAAATTCACTAGTTTTTAATTCAATTTTGCGAAAATTCGATTATTTTTTATAAATTTTTAAATTAAATATATACATAACAAAATTTAACTAATATCAAAAAAATTTTAATTAAGATTCACTAAAAAACTAATTTTTTCAGAAGAACTTTTATGAAAAATTAGAAAAAAATGTTAAAAGAGGAGTTATTGTAGAATTTTGTAGAAAAAAGGTTTAAATTAAAATTAAAAAAATTTTTTTTTATCAAATTTCTGTTTTTTTCTCAAATTTTCGTTTTTCTCTCCTTTTATTTCATTTCTATCTTCTTTTCATTATAATTTTTGTTCTGAAATTTATTATTTTCTCTTTCTCCTTTTTCTACAAATATTTATATTTTGTTTTTATTTCAATTAAAATTATTAAACATTAAAATTTTTATTAGTTTAAATTAAAGATTCAGAAGATTTTATTTATTTCAAATTTTATACAAAATTCTGTTAAAGTTAGTTAAATTTTTCAATATTTTTGTTTGAAAAATTGAATTTTCAATGAAATTTGACGAAAATTATTAAAAATAAATTGATTTGCAGAGAATTTTAGTTAAAAACTCTAGAAAACAATTAAATTAAAATCTTGAAAATTTTCAATTTTTTAATTAAAATTATTCGCTATTATAAGTAAAAAATTTTGTATTTTCAGTAAATTTTTTTTGTTTATTCTATCTATTAGTTATTAATATTTTTTTTAAATTTTTTTTGATAGTCTAATTTTTCTATATTTAGAATACAAAATTTTATCTGAAATTCTACTTTCGTTTTTAAAATTCCATGAATTTTAACTATATCCGAAGAAAATTTTAATAAAAATTATCAAAATTTACTTTGGAATTACAAGTAAAATTACTTTCAAAAATAGTAAAGTTTACTATTATAAATTTTTCGTTACTAAAATAATGTTTAGTTATTTGCAAAAAGTAGAAACTTTTTTCCATCAGAATACTTATAAAACCTAATTAACTTTTAAACAAGTGGAAAAAAGGGAGAATATGCATGATTTTTGTTACTTTAGGAAATAAAAATAGGGAATGAGGCAAAGAAGGAGAATAATAATTGTGATCCCTGTGAATAAAATGAAGTAATTAAATAAGAATTCTACTATAAATGATAATACCTTTGCTTTCGCTATTTTCTTCTTGTCCTGAATTTTCTTTAATCGATAGAATTCCTCTCTTTCAAGTTCATCAAGCTCGGAAATAATGTAGGCAAGTGTTCGCTCGATTCTTGGAATGATAACGTGTTCAATTGCATTGACACGACGATTTGTAATTTTAATTACTTCATCGAGAGTGACGAAACTGGTTTGTAGTGAAGCCAATTCAACTAATAGCTTCACTGCACGTTGATAATTTTTCTTCAATTTCGCTAGTTGCTGTCCACCACGTGCCAAACCGGCCAATTCGTACGTGTCAGTTCCATCCTGATATGATTCGAATACAGGCAAATTCACTCCAGCAACGTTATCTTTTTTCGAACGAATTTTAATTTGTGCTTTCGTCACATTTTGTAGGACAACTTGATTAAAATCGCCCGTCGCAAATTTCGCCTCGGCCAATGAAAATGCTGCTTCCTTCATTACCTCACCCATCAGTGTTTTTGTCTGGAAAATTAGTTTTTCGAAAATTTATTTTTTTTAAATACTAAAAACTACTGAAAAACTATGAACAAATACTAATTATAATTCATAAATGTCACATGCAGTAAAAAAATCTAAATTGATAAACTAATTCCTTCTTCTACTCACTTCGATGATTTTTCCCAAAATCATTCTAAATCGCATTTGCAGTGCATCTGCTTTCTTTTTAAGTAAACCATGACCCTTTTGTGCCCCTTGTAAACGTGACTTCATTAACATTTGGGCCCTAAAAATGAAATATAATGAATACTTCTCCTAATGGTTAACTAATTATTACAACTTATGAATATATACAAAATATGAATCACAATAAAAATTTACATCAAATTAATGTGGAAATTTGTGGAAAAACATAAATTATCGTTTGTAAAATAGAAAATATTATATAAAAAGAAAAATTATTGATATTTTCAAGTCAGGTTACACCCATTTTTTATGTGAAATTATTTTTTGGAGAAAATTTCAAACATAGAGAAAAAATAATTGGGTTAAAAGTGAGACAAGACTTGAATTAATGGTATTATTAATTATTTTCAAGAAAACTTACCCCCGAGAAGGGAAAATAGGGAGTCTATCTTTTCCTGACATATTTTCCTCTTTTTTTTATGACTGTTTTGTGACAAACGCAGACAGAAAATGTGATTGATCAGCTGACTTTGAACACTGGAAAATGAAATAGAACAGAGATGGAAGAGAGGAATGCGGCACGGAATTGAACCGCTTTAGGCGCGTAATTCAAAAAAGTAAACAATTTACTTCACATTATTATATCATTTTAATAATTATAATGTTCCGTTTTCTATTCAAAAAAAGTAAATAAATAATTAAAATAAAATTTCTTTGAATTTTACAAGTTTTAAAGCAAATTTAAATTAATCATTTTTATCGACAATAAAAAAATTCTTCAAATTTTAACTAATCTGCAATTATTTTCTATAATAATTAGAGAAAAACATTAATTTTAGAAAAAAGGACAATCGTTTTCTTCCGAAACAAAATTCGGCATGGCGTTAAATTTCTCTCCTGTCACTTAAATTTTTAAGTCTTCAAAATTTCTAAATGTTTTTCTAAATTTTCGTGAAAAAATTTTTTTTTAATTAAAAATTTAAAAAAAAAATCAGTCTTCATGTCATTTTACGATTTATATAAACAACAATTTAATTCCAATGACACGATTCAAGAAGTTTTTAAAAAATTCCTAAAAGCTGTATTAACAAAGGAAGATCAAGAAAAGGAGAAAAACAAGATAGAAATCGAAAAAATATTTATAAAATCGTGTAAAAATAATGATCTGCAGTCAGGAATAATTAAACAAGCTTGCAATGATGTTTTGAGAAGAATGAATATTATTAATTCGAATTAAGTGGAGAAGAAATAAAGGTTTTCATTTTCCCTATTATTTAGAAAAAACAGTTTAGAAAAAATTTTATTTTTTTTTATTTTTAAATTATTTTTCCAAACAAAGTGAAATTTCTTCAATTATAAATTATTATTTGAATGCAATATAGACAATAATTATTTTATAAATTGAAAATTTCAATTTCTTAAGTATATTTCAATTCGAAAAATTTAATTTCTAAATTACTTTTTCAAGGTGAACATTTCAATTCCTAAACTATTTTTTAAAATTAGAAGTTTTAAATTTTAATACTTTTTAAAATTAAAAACTTTCATTTCTAAATAATTTTTCAACTTAAATATTTTAACAATTAATCTATTTTTTAAAAATGAAAATTTTAAATTCAAAATTTTATTACAATTCAAAAACTCTAATTTCTAAATTAGATTTCAATTCGAAAAATTTTATCTCTAAATAATCTTTTTAAGATGAACATTTAAATTACTAAATTACTTTTTTTAAATTGGAAGTTTTAAATTTTAATACTTTTTCAAATTAAAAACATTCATTTCTATGTAATTATTCAAGATAAATATTTTAACAATCTATTTTTGAAACTGAATTTATACTGATTTATAAACTCAATTTATAAATTAGGTTTTTTAATTGAAAGTTAAAACATTAAAGTCGACATTTCAAGTCGACAATTTTAATTTCCAAATTATTTTTTGAAATTAAAAATATTAATTTTTAATCTAAAAGCTTTTTTGAATTGAAAAAAAATTAAAAACTTTAATTTATAGATTATTTCTTCAAAGTAGATATTTTAAATTATAATCTATTTTTGTCAATATTAATTTAATTTGTATCCATTTCATGAAATTGTAAATTATATTTTCTAAATTAATTTTTCATATAAAGAATTTCAATATTTAATTTACTTTTTCATATTAAACATTTTATTTTTTTAAATATATTTTTAAATTCAAATTATTATTAGAACATAATTCTTATTTTTTGGAATTGAAAATTTCAATTTTTAATTATTTTTTGAAGTTGAAAAAAATTAAATTAAAAATTGTAATCTATCTTTTGAAATTGAAATTTTCATATTTCTTCAAACTGAAAATTTTTATTCTTATTTTAATGTGATTTAATTTTAGTTATCTATTGACAGTTGAAAAAAACTCGAAAATGATAAGCCACACGGAGGTCTTTAGGAATTTTCTCCTCGACACAGGAGTTGAAGATGCCCTCGAAATTTTACTCGGCCAAAATTCTAAAAAATACGTTAAAGAAAATTACAATATTCCAATTCGATATTGGAAGTACAATGGTCAGTGGACGAATGAAGATGGATGTTTAGAAACTTCCGGAAAGTATTTTTTCATGAAAATGGCAATGACAGCTTGGGATTTTCTTAATGTATCCAACGTTTTTCGAAAATCATGAAAACCAAAAGGAGAATATCAACTGTATTAGATAAACTTTCACAAAATACAGTCAACTTTCATCAAATCAGAACAAAACATCATTTCAAGAGAATAATTACTTTTAAAAATACCCCTAATTTTTTCTACTCATAAACTTATACTTTTATATAATTTTTTATCAAAAAAAGATAATATTTCATTTTGTAAAAAAGATTCACCATTTACCATCACGAAAAGTCGACAGTAGGAAAAGTTTGAACAAGTTTTCAAGACTTTGTTTCTCTCCAATAAAAATATATTTAATATCTTTTAGAATGTAAAATATTAATAAAAAAAAATAATTCTTTATAACAATCTCGACTGACCTTTTTTCAAAACTTGTCTAACGTTTAAATTAATTCGAGCTTCTTGAATGTACGAATTCGCTTTTCGCCAGTCTTCGTGATCTATTAAAAAATTGTCATCGTCGAATTCATTGTCACTTTTCCAGGGTTGAATGTCAGTTGATAAAATTTTTGGAACACCGTGATAAGATAATCGTGATTGTTTTGACATTATGACAATGTCACCACTATGCAAAAACATTGCTTGCGTTTTATCGTCCAAAGAAAGTCCGCCAATTAAAAATATCGCCGACTGTCCAAAACTGATGGAAAACAGAGGAGCTTCGGTATTAAATTCCGAATGATCGGTGTGACCAGCTAGAGTTGAATTCATTCTGTAGTAATTTATAATAGCCGCTTCCGCTTGGAAATCATTGAAATTTAAGACAATCGCTAGAAATTCCGTTAAATGACAAAGATCCTTGGACATTTTTGTCTTTGAATCTTCTGAATAGTGTTTTGTATCCCAATTGTGATGATAGCCTTGCGTTGACCATCGTAATTTTGTTAGAAGATCTTTATTCTTTTGGGATTCATTTCTAATCAAAGGAGGAGAAAATAATTTTCATTTTAGAATTTTTTTTCTATAATATAATAATTAAATTTTAATACTAAGAAATTTAGTTCATATTATCACCTATTTATTTTTAATTAATTTTTAAAGGAAAACTTTTTACACCGTTAATTTGTGGGTGGAAAAATAGTTCAAAATCGTTCAAATAATGGGAGAATTTTTATTCCCCCTATTTTCAAAAATTACTCAACTAATTAAAAATAGTAAACGTAGTTGAAACATTTGGAAACATTATAAATTAATTATGAAAATTATAAAATTTTTTTACTTTGAATTATATTAGCTTCAATATTCTTGAACAATTTCAGATTAAAAAAATATACAATTTTTCAGAAGAATTCAGTTATTTTCAAAAATTTTAATAAATTCTTCGCAAAAATTAAATTATTTTTCTAAATACTAAAATTCTTTGCAGGAATTCAATTATTTTTAATACAAGTTTAGTAAAATTGTTCAAAAGAATTAATTTTTTTCTAAACTTTGTAACATAATTTCTGGAAAGAATTCAATTATTTTCTACAATTTTAATAACTTCTTCTGAAAAATTAAATTATTATTTTTAAAAATATTGACATTTTTTTCAGGAATTTAATTATTTTCAATGCAATGTTAATACAATTCAAAAATCAAATTTTTATTTTGAATTATTCACAAGCACGATTATTTTAAAAAGCTAAAATAATTATTTGTTCAATTCAATTCTTTTAAATATTTTCAATTAATTTTATTGAAAAAACTATATTATTTTCAATATTTTATAAAAATTTCTTGAACAAAATTATTTAAAAAAATTGAAATACAATTTTGAGAAGAAATATTTTCTAAATTTTTTTTTTAGTAAAACTCAATAATCAAATGTTTAATTTAAATTATTAACAAACACGATTATTTCCAAAACTAGAGAGAATTTATTCGTAAAATTCAATTATTTTCAAAATTTTCAATTAAAATTATTTTAAAAAATATTATTTTTAAAAATTTAAAGAAATTTTTACAACGAATGTAATAAATAATAAAATCTATCTAAGGTCAGTCTATTTACTATTTTCCAGCAATTATTACTATTTTTATAATTAGAAAATTAAATTTCCTACCCGAAACACTTTTCCCACCAAGAATCGTAGTCGTCAAGTAAAGAGTGAGCATCCAAATTTAATTTATTCGGTTTTTTGGAGAAATCCCTAAGGCACTTGATAATCCAATAACGTTGTCCCAAAGCAGTAAAAGGATTTTCGATACAAATTAATCCTGAAAACGATCTTAAATAATTATTTCGCTCACAGAGAAATTAAACATAGAAATAAAAAGTAGAATTGAAAGTAAATATTTGTTTCAAATTAGTTCATTAATTTTCAAGTAAATATATTACTTAAAGTAAAAGACGATAAAAAATATTTATTTTTAAATATTTTTTCATGACCTTAAAGTTCTTAACGTTCAAATGAACGAATCTTTTTATTACTTTTTTTGATGTTTGAATTTTGGTAGAAAATATTAATTAAGAAATTTAAAAAAAACATTTATTTTCTTAATATTTGTGTTAATTTTTTTTAATTGTCATTTAAAGATATAATAATATTGGAAAATATAAAAAAAAAAAAATTTCGTTCATTTGAACGTTCATAACTTTGAGAAACATTTTTTCTATTAATAATAATTAGATTAAATATTACATTATTATACTGTTTATGAGTAATATTTTTTTAATAATTTATTAATATATTGTATTAATAACTAATTTAATTTAATAATTAATTAGTTGACTCAAATGTCTTCCAAATCAACAAATAATTAATTAAATAATTACACATAAGTCAAAATGAAAAACAACAATTTCCTTTGAAAATATCAACGATAATTAAGTAAGGATTTTAAATATTCACAATAATATGAATTCATACAGAATAGAGGAATCATTTGCCAACATTTACATTTTTAATAACAATTATTTCTAATAAAAAAAAAAGAAAATCAGTAATTACTAAACATACCTGGTACACTTATTAATTCGTAAATATTCCATTCGCTAAGTAGTTTTAATCCTAATTTATTTACATCATTTACATTTGGAATTCTATTTACATCCAAGAAGATCTTTCTAACCTAAAAATAAACATGCGCAAGTGTTCATTTAAAGAAAGAGTAAAAAGAATAATAGAAACGAGTAGAATTTTTTTTTATTATTTACCTTCGAAAAATCCGGATTTCTAAAATCAATCACATTTTGTAAATTAGGAGGTGGATTTCTTGATTTATAATATTTAAAAGAATCTTTAAACATTTTTCACTCTTATCCTGGCAGTTGCCATTTTTAAACTGCTTCGAGCGCCAACTATCAATGATAATGGAAATTAAACAACAAAATGTCGACCAATCAGGTTTAAAATCTTGACGCGCCATTTTTTCGATTCGGTTTCAGCGGGAAATTCAAATTTCATAAAGAGAATCTTCATTTCAATTAAATTTTATATTCCTTTTTGCAAAACAAATTAAAAGTGAATATGAAATTGAAGAACTTTGTTAAGTTTCTAAAAAATTCTTTTACATATGTTTCCAGAAAATGAAATATTAAAATTATGTATAATAATAATTAGGCAAATGAGTAATTTTTGATGGTTATAAAAAAATACTTAGAATATTTTTGTTTTCTTTAATAATTAATTTTTTCTTTGAAAAGTTGTGAAAAATTGTTTCCTGGTTATTGTAAATATTGTTGAAAATCTGTTTTTTTGAGCTACTATAAAAAATTTTAAAGTGTACAATAAATAAATTAATGAATAAATAAATAAATAAATAAAATAAATTAATAAACAAATAAGCAAATAAATATATAAATAAAAAAATAAATGTATAAATAAATAAACAAATAAGTATAAAATAAATAAAAATATATTTAAACATATAGGCAAATAAATCAACATATATAAATAAATAAGTATAAGTAAGTAAATAAAGAAATAAATTAATTTAAAAAAAAATTCCTTTTACGAATTAAATTAATCGTTTTATAATCACTTCTTAAAAGTGATTTTCAACAAAATATAATTAATATAAAAATTGATTTAAAGCCATAATTATATAAAAATAAATCACATACGAGCTTTACGGCGATTATTATAATAATAATATACAATGTATTATAAAATGATTATCTTTTTTAGAAAATTATATTCTAACGATCGATAATCGAGCAATTTACATACGCATGCCAAGTGCATTTTTTAGGGCCCTTCCCTACATATATGCAGCCAATCTTTTATGAGTAATAATTTTAAAACTCTTATTGTCATATATAATGACGCTGCTATGAGAATTTGTATGATTTCATAGAAAAGAGAGGCACGTCACCGATCGCCTTCAAGGATTTTTGAAAGCTCAATAGGAAAATTAATAGCTCAATAGATCACTAATGTTCACTCACGATATCATAATAATAAAACAATACATTATTATCATTCACTTTTGCCATAATTTGTTCTTTGAATTTTCGTCAAAAAAAAAATTTTAATTTTTGTCATTTTTTTCAATTTTTACTGTGATGTTCGGAACGTCCACAAAATGAAAATTAATACACTGAGAATTTTTTTTTTAATTCGTAAACAAGTATCTAACTAAACAGATATATTTGAATTTAACATATTTTATAAAATTGAAAATTAAACGCAATTTTTATTGCATTAAATATATTATGCACTGAATTAAGGTTATTGTGTTTAATTTCACGATAATAATTTTTGGTTGACTGTATAAAAAAGATAAATATATGTTAATTCAAATATACTGTTTTTTTAATGTAACTAGAATAATAATTATTATTAGAGGAGACTGGGGCTAAATGTTAAATTCTACGTATTTTTTTTAGTTTTGTTTAATTGCCCAAATTATCAAGTTATGAATTTTCGAAATTTTGAATTTTTTAAAGTTGGCCTATTTTCAAGAGCTTATAAGTCTGAAAATATTGAGTTTGAAAAAAGTTGTCAAAGAACGAAAGTTTCAGTTTTCTTTCGAGTTGCAGGAAATGTAAAAAAAAAATTTTTTATATCGTAATGGGCCTGATGCGTTTAATAATTTTGAAAAAATTTTCAAAAATCTATTATAAATAATAGAATATTCTCAAGTTCGCATGAAAGGATACCTTGAGGAATGATTCTCCTTTAATTTTAAACAAAACAAAAAAAAACAATCAAATCGATGAAAAATTTTAGGCTCTAGACATTTTTAAAAGTTAATTTTTTAATTTTTTTTTAAAACTCATTAAACGCATCAGGTCCATTATACGGGAGTTTTTGCAAAATCTTCTCTATATTATAAGGTATGAATTAATTTAAAAAAATCGGTTCCAAAGCTATAAAAATTATTTTGTTTATAAAAAAATTAAAATAGGCCTACTTTTAAAAAACAAAAATTTCAAAAATTCATAACTCGAAATTTTTGGCAATTAAACACTGAGAAAAATGTATATTAAATTTTGTAAAAGTATATTTTAACAATTTGGGGAAAAAGTGCAACAAACCGAAATTTTGATATAAAAAATACTAAACTTTAAAAAAAATTATGTGGAATTTAGTAAAGTTATATTAAAATTGAACAAAGTACTTGCCTTATAACAAATAAATAACTTTGAAACAAATAAACCCGAATAAAAACGAAAAATTTTAAAAACTGTTTTCATAGTTTAACATTTAATCCCAGTCTCCCCTACTATTATTATTTATTTTATTTTCTATTAATTATTTTTTTATTCGTATAATTTTTATTATTGCTACCTCACACTGAGAAAGTATTGTAATACTAAAATTTTTCAGGTTCGATTTTTTAACATATCTTTATGTTATTTGACCTCAGGAGTTCAAAAATGACATTTTTACAAAAATCTGCGGACATAAAATGAGAGTACTTTGAGATAGATTAATAAAGTTTAACTATTTATTTTTTTGATTTTTAATTTTTCAAAAAAACGTTTTTTGCCCATAACTTTAAAAAAATGTTAGGACACCTATAAATGTTTTTCTCTAATTTTTTAGAGTTTTTTTAGACGCATCTTTTGAGCCCAGAATGAACATTTTTCGTTCATATTCACCGGAGATATTAAACTTTTAAAAATAAAAAATTTTGGAAAATAAGACTTTTTTGAAAATTTTGTTGAAAAATGTAGAAATAACATTAAAACCATAGTTACCAACTTGTAGAGCATTAAAAAACCCTTCGATTGATCTATTTTTGAAGCTATTTCGATTAGAAATAAAGAAGTTATTGATATTTAAAAAAACAGAAATTGTGAAAAAAAACTTTTTCTTGTGAAAGTATTAAATAAAGAGAAAAAAATATTACAGCACTTAAGAATAATTGTTCAAAATTTATACTTTATTGTTATAAACATCTCTATGAGGAAGCAAAGTGTTCATGTAATAAACACAACAAGATTTACGAAAACGAATTAAATGAGTACTAAAAGTATAACAAAAATTTATAACTTAGCAGTGGTTTTATTATTTTTATTTTTGTCATTTTTATTATTACTAGCGATAAATAGTACTGTATTTTCAATTTTTCCCATGTTTATGTAATTTTTCTGAAAATCCTTCCACATAGGAATTATTTTCAATTTCATATTTATGTATTTAAATCATTATTTATTTTATTCATTCTTACACTTCTCACTTATTTCTTATCATACCCTCTTTTTCCTGCTATTCTCACGTGCAAATATATATGCGTATAATTATGAAAAAGTTTTAATTTTCTGAGAAAATCTGCTCCTAAGTAGAACAATTAGTTTTCAGTCAGACTTAATTTTAAAGTAGAAAAACGTTGCTAAAGGTTTTGAGTTTTCACTAAGGCAACTAGGTTTTAAGTTCACAGAAAAAAAGAATTGTTAATATATAGGATTAACAAATTTCTTTTGTTGTTGTTACAAATTTTTTTGTTATTTTTTTAACAGATTTATTGTTATTATAGAAAAAAATTTAATTGTTAAGACAAAATAAATTTGTTAGTTTTATAAATTTTTTTTCTAATCTGTATTGAAAAAACACAGACGTATTTTTTTATATTTTTTTTGTGGACAAATTTTTGAGTTATGAATTTTCAAAATTTTTCATATTAAATGTAGAAACATTTTTAATGTTAGATAACTCAAAAAATATTGCTTTTTTCATTTTTTGATGAGAGAAAAAATGTTTTGTTTTTCTCTCTATTTTTGAAAAATTATTTAAAAAAAAATTTTTTTTTCAATTTTTTATTAAAAAAAAAAAAAATTTTCATAAACAAATTAATTTTTTTAAACTGTAAGATAAATTTTTTCAGTACTAAAAGTAGTTTTTGATATTACAAGTAGTTTTTAGCTACATTATAATATTCTTAAGTTTCGCTTAAGAAAAAATTGGTTTTGCTCAGAAAATTTAATTTTAAGTAGAAAAAATCCTTTTTGGTGCGACTAACTAATAATAATAATAATACACGAAAAAAAATCTTCACCTGGAACAACTACAAATTTCACTATATTAACGTAATTTTTAGTTATTGCAACGAATTCCTTTGCTATTTCAATGAATACTTTAGCTATTTTAGCGAATGTTATCGCTGTTCTAGTTAAAGGTTTTTTTTCGTGTAATAATAATAATAATAATAAAAATAATAATAATAATATAAATAATAATAATATTAATATCAGTCATAAATAATAAAATAATTTAAAGAAGAGAAAAAAATAGAAAAAGAAGATACACAAAACACCAAAAAGAATAAACTGTTTCTTCGTTCGCAAATTTTCTGATTAATATCCGAATTGAATTCGACACGCTTGACAAACGAGTACGCAGGCGCAAAAGATCATCCGCGCGAATCGCAGTGTAGATACTGATCACTGCGCGCCGTCAACTCTCAGTATTCATTCATTCAAAATAAGAAAAAAAAACACTCCCAGAGATTACAATGATTCCCTCAAAACCGTCTCCAAAAAATAAATACATTAAAAGAAAGAAAAATAAATTAAACTCGTCAATTACAAATTCGGTTATCGAAATTATCGTCTGCAATAATACAGAGATTGGACGCGTAAATTTGAATGAGTTTTTTTTCTCTTGATATGCGCATATATACACACATTGAGAATAATGTCGCGTTTGTTAAGTCGCACCCAGCCAGCCAGCCAGGCAGCGAGAGAGAGAGAGAGAGACTCAACCATAACATATATTATAGGAGTCGGGAACCAATAAGAATTTAATGTCACGTCATCAGCGACCAATCGAAATTTGCTCCTCAGTGACGAACAGATTCTAATTATAAAACGTATATAACTCTAGGGCCGGTTGTAGCCGCGAATTAATGCTCAGTCGTGCGCCGGCAGCCGACCACGAAGGATTTTTTTCTCTCTGAAAAAAAAATATTTACATACTATTACTCTCAATATGTATTCGAGTGTTCAATTTTATTTTACTTTCTTTACAATTAAAAGTGTAGGCGCCAATAAATTAACCTACAATATTTTCAGCATGTTTATTGCTATTCTAAAAATATAAATCTATTTTTTCGATTCAAAATTCTTTTTTTTTTGCTGCATAAAATGAAAAAAAGAAAGGAAAACCATAATAAATTTTGGTGTGTTAAAAACCCACGGAATTTTTTATAATGGCAAAATTTTGAAAGTGAATATAGTTTTTGTTATTTTTTACGAATCGTCGGAAAGGTGAATTAAAAACAAAGAAATTTTTTTATTGGTGTTACAAGGTGCGCGTAATGTAAAGCCACCTGAGTTACACACGTTTCAAACTTATAAACACTCACGTGGGTAAAGGCACATGGAGTCTGTGTCTATAATATTATGTTGTATTGACACTTTAATGTATTTTTTTTTCTATTTTCTTACCTCATATGTGTTTTATATGATTTCTTGAAGCTGAATTTGCTCATTTTTTAAAAATCTTTTTCACTAACTTGTATAATATAATTGTAGCAGGAAATATTTATTGCCGTTTTTCGAATTTCGTAATATGATTAACTTTTTGTTCATGTACATAAAATACCCTTAACATTTAGAGATAATTAATAATTTTATTTTTTTTTTAATTATATCTTACTCACAACTTAAAGATCCCACCTTGCTAGTTGTGGATTTGACATTTTTTTCTTACATCCGTTTCTGAAATAAAAATAAAACAATTATATTTCCAATTGAATACACTGAAAGAACATGTATATATTAAAATTTTGTACAAGTAGTTGATAATTTGTGGGGAAGAAACCGTGCAAACGAGTACCGTAATTTTGACATAACATAATACTAAACTTTTAAAAAAAATTTATGGAATTATATACAACTATAATAAATTTGAATATAAATTTTCCTATAACTTTACTAAATATACCACATAATTTTTATATAAAGTGGTTTAGAATTTTTTAAATAATCGAAGTTTCGGGTTTTTTGTCACTTTTTTCCCAAATTGTCAAATACTTTTATGCAATATTTTATATATAGATTTTTTTTCAGTGTTTATAAAGAAACAAGTAGTAGGATAAAAAGAAATGTAATTAAATTGTAAAAGATGAAGAGATATAAATATGATAATACTAAAAAATAAAATATATACAAATTTTATTCCACATTTCTTTTAATACTGACAATAAACTACATTAATAAATATTAATAACAATAATAACAAACATATGTTTGTTAATTAAATTGTTAATTCATTTAACAAAATTTTACGGCATTACTGTCTCATTATTGTTTATAATTTATTATTAATTTTTTCATAATGAATAAAAACAAATATAAAGTAAAAATACTATTTGCATGTCCTTAACACTGAGGAAAAACGATTTTATTATGATTCAATTTATATATATGTTTAACAACTTCAGAATCAATACTCAAGAATCTCTTTGCTATACAGTCAGTAAATAAATATTTAAGTTTAACTGAAACCATTATTTTTATGGTATCGTTAATCAAAAATTATAGATTTAATTTAAGCATAAGATTGTTGGCTTGAATTAAAAATATTTATAATCACATTATTAACGTTTTGAGTTACAACAGTACATCAACTTTTAAAACACATAATTTTTATATTAAATCGAAACACACAATATGTATGCAAATTACATATAATTATTTAAACAAATAATACATTTGAATGAAAGCAGTAGATATTTTGTATATATTTATTGATTAAGCTTACAAACTAATTTCAATTAAACAATATCACTTAAAATTATTTTTTAATTTCTTTTA